>JASANB010007141.1:0-16807 GCA_030248155.1 Sabatieria punctata
ATTTCTAAATCAATTTCCTCTTTTATACTCAATAATATTATTCTCTACAAAGAAATTCGCAAAAACATCAAAGGTCTATTATAACAATGTTTATTTAATTTTGTCTCGTTGAAAGTTCATTTTAGTAAATTTCTTCATCCATTCTAATGCATGTAATGTTCTCCTGAGCGCGTATTCAGCAACCAGAGTTTTCATATTGGTATTTTTACATCCAGTTTATATCCATGCAACGTTAGCTATGGTCATTTGAATAATGTTTTCTCAATGGATCTGAAAATAATTTTGTTTAGCGTTATGCCTTTAGCGTATACTCGCATGAAATGCATAATCAAGCAATGATTCCACTCTGAAAATTGTCTGAAATTGTTTTGTTCTGATTATTATGCTTACATATGTCTGAGAAGAAGCATTTACAATACTTTTCTTTCCTGAAATAATAACAGTTTGTAGCGAATTTTTAAAACTTTTTATCCTATGTGTAGTAATTCTTCAAAATTTATACCTTTCTCTGGATAGGCATTATTTACTCCTCTTTCCACCCTTGTTAATTGACAGTAGAGAGTTATATCGCAGTCGTATGTGGATGCAGATGTTTTATGCAGTCGTGCCATCTTACGTTATATCTAAGTTTCAAACGTTCAGCAATACTGTGTTAGATAAAAAACGTCTGCATGCAGTCTATAAATAGGGTCTCCCCGGCGAATGTAAAATTCACCGTTTATAGCGTCTGGCCGTCTAGGCTGATTAGAATTAGCCAGAGCTTGCGCTGGCAAAAAAGCACCCAATTTATCAAGTAATTGGATAGCGATCTTATTAGAATCCTGGGTAATAATGCCTACAGCTGACTGCGCATGAAACACGCCAATTCTCAAGGGCCAACGTTAATTACAGACACTTCTAGATTAGGTCTCTCTGCTCTGACGTCAAGCCCATTTTTAAGAGCCAAATAAGAACTTATTGCTTAGCGCAGTAATTTATAATAAAACAAACTGCATACGTACATCAACTTTGTGTACTGTTTAAACGGTCAAGTAAAGGAAGGATTTTCCTTTCGATTGAGTTTTTTTTGAAATAACGGTATGAATCAGTTCTATTTTTCAGGATATACTAGAAGAGTCAGACTATGAGTATTGACGAAACGAACGATTTTTGATGCTTTGCGTTTATGTGCACAGTTATATTGTATGCAAATATGTATCAGTGAGTCGGTTTGGATGATAAAATAGAAAAAAGCTGTGCCATTTTTTATAAATAGCAGGCAAAGAACACATTTTTCGAGAATTATTCATTCATTGTTCTGTTCTTGAAGTGATTAATAGTAAAAGTTTACTTTTCAATTTTGCATTAGCCCCTTTTTTCTAGACTGATCAAGCAGAGAAGCCAGTTAAACCAAAGAGCTGTATTCACTGAGGAAGGCAGTAGTAGACTGGGGTTGGCTGGGACAGTAGCACTCATTTAGTCTCAAACTCTCTTCAGAAGCATAGACTCTCCTGGTTAGGGTGTCTGTCATGTTGACTGAATGTCTGGACAGTGTTGAAGATTGCAGAGAAGTGGTTTTTTTCAGATTCGATTTAGTAGGTAATGGAGGCCTGGCATTCTCTACACATCTCTGTCTCACTTGCATCTTATCCAGTTGTCTTCGCAGCTCCTTCAACCTAGAGTATCTGTAGCAGTCGATCAAAACCACCATGCACCAGACTTGTTCACCGGTAAACAGGCAACAGGCTATAATCAGCAGCGTGCCCCCTAGCTTCATAGTGGCTTTGGCTGCTGAAAAGGTCAAGTCGGTCTGCTGGGTGACCAGGTCCATAAGCACACTGGACTCCTGCCAGACGAGATATGCCAAAGTAAGGATGATCACTATGCACAGCACAATGGTGAACACCTTAAGCACCAGCTGCGGCAGCATCCACAGTGACTTCTGGGTCCAGGCGCCATACAGACAGCTGAGAATGGCGAAGAAGGCTAGGAAATAGAGCATGGCCGAGCATACGAACCAGGCGGTGGTAAGGGGGTTAGTCCGACTGCCCAGGTAAATGTGAAGTCCGCGACCAAACGGAGCCGCAAGAAGAATGAAGTCACAAGCGCAGGCGATCGTTCCAACAGTGTTGACGTGCATCAACTTGCAGCATAGCCTGTATCTTCGTCCCCAGACTTCTGGATTTGGCAACGCATCGGCTAGCATGGTTATTTGAGGCACAGGAGAAGGCGTTTATGGCGGGGATTAATTGACGCGGTGGTCGAAAAGTCACCGCCTGAGGACGGGCGCCAACTGAGCACTGGTGGTAGTCTTAAAAGCCATCATCGATTGACTGAGCTGGCGCCGGAAAAATACTCATCAGCGCGCAGGGGCACACGGCGGGAAATTTCATTGCGCCCGGATATGGCAGTGAGCTGGCCTCTGAGCCCACAGACCTATGTTAATAAGGTTATTGAAAGCACATTTGTCAGGCTGGGCACTGAGTGACGCTAAGACGGTCGTTTGCAACAACCGACTCTCAATTGGCATCTCCAAATAGATTAGACCGGCTCGAGTTCGATTGCCTCTAGTCAGACAGAGCCAATCTAGAACGATCAGTGAATCGCAGAAACGTCCCGAGGGAAGGGCTGGCTGGGACGCTTTAACATAAAGCCAAAAGTACCAGACAGACGGCTGTTAAATCAGTTTTAATTGAGTGAGGGGCTAGTAAATTGCTAAAATTGGTAATTGCGCTCCTAGACAATTTGAAAAACTGTAAACGAAGCAAGGGACAAAACAATTGTTCCTAGAAATACGTAGGTAGTGCACTACCTGCATTGCAAAAGTACCTAGCATTTCGTATTTAAAAATGAACCTTTAGAAAGTTTAGGGAATACGATTTGCCCACTGCTCACTCAGGATTCTATACTGTGAGTTTAAACATGAATGTCATTTTGTCTATTCTGTTTTGTGGATGCGTATGATTGTGTGGTTTGTAAATGATGAATCATCCGAGCTGAAAATATATTATATTTCTAACAATGCATTTATTTATTTTCTTTCTGCAGTTGTTTTTTGGTGAGTGATATGAATTTTTTTTACTTTTTTATACTAAATCTTGCTCTTTCTTCATTGCAAAGAAGCTGTGTGTGATCAATTCCTGTCCTCTAATTGGTAAATTAATGAGTAACATAGTTAGTTGCATGAATATTTAATTACACATACTGTAGCAGTTGAAAATACTTTAAATTTTAGCCGATTATAGCAAAGGAACTAAAGTTCACATATGTACTACAGGGTGTCTCAAAAAATGATCACATTTCTTTTTACTGCCATTTCCGTAAAATTTGACCAAATAGGCTGAAATTTGGACCATAGCTGCCAAAATTCTGGGAATTTTATGTGTTAAAGTTTGCTGCACTAGGCTTGACTCATTCCCGAGAAATTTCAAAAAAAGTGAAATTTGGTAATTTCAATAGTGAAAGCCGCTCACCGAGAAAATGATCACATTTCTTTTTACTGACATTTCCGCAAATTTTGATCAAATGGGCCGAAATTTTGACCACATGTGCCAAAATTCGGGGAATTTTATATGTTAAAGTTTGGTGCACTAGGCTTGACCCATTCCGGAAATTAAAAAAAAGGAAATTTGGTAATTTCAGTAGTGAAAGCCGGTCACCGAAAAATGTAAACATTTCCTTTTCCTGTATCTTTCCTAATTTTTGTCGGAATTGGATGAAATTTGGAGTTTAAACGCAGAAGTTCAGGGTAAATTCGTGTGTAAAAAGTTGACGCATTAACTCCAACGCTATCGTTAGAGTTTAGGCGATAAATGTAATGTAACGTTTTTCGGTGACCGCCTTTCGCTATTGAAATTACCAAATTTCACTTTTTTTGAAATTTCTCGAGAATTAGTCAAGCCTAGTGCACCAAACTTTAACACATAAAATTCACCGAATTTTGGCACATATGGTCCAAATTTCAACCTATTTGGTCAAAATTTGCGGAAATGGCAGTGAAAAGAATTGTGATCATGTTTTCGGTGACCGGCTTTCACTATTGATTTAACAAATTTAACCTTTTTTGAAATTTCTCGTAAATGAGTCAAGCGTAGTGCACCAAACTTTAACACATAAAATTCCCCGAATTTTGGCACCTATAGTTCAAATTTCAGCCTATTTGGTCAAAATTTGCGGAAATGCCAGTAGAAAGAAATGTGATCTTTTTTTTGAGACACCCTGTAGCTAAATTTTAGCCGATTATAGCAAAGGAACTAATGTTCATGATACTAGCACTGTCTGCACTAGTGATCAAAATAATTTATGTTTGTAGAAAGGGGGTATAATAATAAATAATAATGAACTCAAAGCCGCATTTCTGAAAAACACACAAAAACGCGGTTGCCCAAGAATGGGACAGACGAAGCATTCTAACAGAAAAGGTGAAGATTCACTCAGAAAGCAATACGATGAAGCTCAGCCAACACGTAAACCCGTAATATGCATCAATTCTAAGAGATCCAGTCACATCACAAGTCCTGGTACTGCTATCGAGCCAGGCCACATGTCTACTGTGGACAGGTAATGAGAAAGTGCCTAATATCACGTATCTGGTACAGGTATTTCAAAAATACCCAGTCAGGTATCAGGTATACGTAGGTAGGTATTCACAAAAATACAGGTATCAGGTATTGGGTATTTTGTTAGAAAAAGTTACAATCCAAATTTTAGCCGAAAATCGCTCAAAATACTAATTTAGGCTTGAAAGGCAGATAAAATCAGTTAAGTTACAGTAATTTTAGGATTTTTAAAACTGCATAAAATGATAATAATATGCTTTGAAAATTATTGTAGGGGTGCTGAATCGCTTTACACGTCCATCTCTGGTGGTGTTGATCTTTGCCAGCCAGAGAAAAGCTTCTTGTAAACCCTTTTTACCAGTATATCCCTCTACTCAGTGGCTTACCCAGGATTTTGCAAAGAAAGTGTAACTTTTTTTGAGATTTCTTTTGTCTTCGGCCATGTTAAACAGGGGCGAGAAAATTTTGAAAATTAAAGTTCAAAACCTGTTTTAAAAAGCATTGTGAGTACAAACCTAGCAGAAATTAGCGGTTTTTCTAGTCTGAAAAGGCCTGGTTGGGCGAAGGAAGGGCGGAAAAGTTTTGAAAAGTTTCCTTTCCAGCACGCTTTTTTTTTAAAGATCTTTCCAACACGGTTTTTTAATGAACAAATTTGTCTTAAACTACCATTTAATGTTGTTTGTTTGTACCTGATAACTGTACCTGTTTCAGACCAAAAATACCCAAAATCAGGTAGGTTCAGTTCAAAAGTACCCGATGAGGTATCAGATAGGTATGCGGTGGAACTGCAAACCTACCTGATAATCGGGTACAGGTACAGGTATACCTGATCCACAGTACACATGTCTCATACATGTAACAGAACATGTCATCCGTTTGAGGGGGCGCGGTTGGGTGTTGGAACCCAAAATCCAGACAATCACTGTTTTGCTGTCTGAAATTGCCTAAAAATTGTAAAAATTCGCCGAAAAGCTACATTCCGGAAAAATGGGATGGGGTGGGGTAGAGATGTGCACGGGCCGGGCATGCCCGGCCCGGCCCGTGCCCGGCCCGGCCCGTGGGCCGGGCCGGGCATGCCCGTCAACAATTTTGGACGGGCCGGGCCGGGCACCATTTTCAGGCCCCCCGGGCCGGGCCGGGCCCGATTTTGATGCCCGTCGGGCATATATAAAGAACAGCAGAATACAAAAAAGAACACCTTGATTAGCTTAGCATTGCCCCAAATGAATTCAAAATACGCTCCGTTCTACCATATGCAGAATTATTTTAACAGTAATTGCAGCCTTGGTACCGTTCATACACAAGCCTTTACCCCACCTGCCGACCAACTTAATTTTAAGCCTCAATTTGGTTGGAGCTCAGGCTTAGATTAAAGTGCACACTTTGATTTTTAGGGTTTAGCTTGTGCGTCTGGCTTTAAAAAGGGTGTCAACCACTGCCCTGGATATGTAATGTACACTGTGTATCATTATCAATGACAAAAATCCCCAATATCCAATTCCTGGAAAACAACCCAATACCAGTTTGCACTCTAATTAAAAGAAAGCATAAATTTGAAATTCGCTGTTTTAAAATGCCAATTTCCAAAGCTTAACATGAAATTTAGCTTTTAATCTGAAAATTCATGCCAAATTTTCAAAAATTTAGTAAGACAAAGCAAAATTAACGGGCCGGACAGGGCCGGGCCGGATTTTGGGCGGGCCGGGCCGGGCCGGGCACCATTTTCAGGCCCCCCGGGCCGGGCCGGGCCCGATTTTGATGCCCGCCGGGCATGGCGGGCCGGGCATGCCTCACCTGATCGGCCCGCCGGGCCGGGCCGGGCCGGAAAAAAGGTGCCCGTGCACATCTCTAGGGTGGGGTCAAGTCTGTTCTGGGGCTCTGGCCATAGTCGATCTGGTCATGTTACTCGTATGATATCTCGAAAATCAGATAGTGAATGAACGGTACCCTGCAGTACAACCACAATCAGATTTGAATGAGGCACAGATAGACAGGGAATGGAATGCGGTATTGTATCAAGATATTTGAAATATTGTTTGAAGTTCAAAATCAATGTAGGCAATCTCGAAAATTAAAGATGCTTTCTCAAAATTTTGCAGCATCTGGTTTTACATTTTATATTTTCGCTGGTTGGACCCTGCTCTAGTGCTGAACATTTACAAAATCGAATGTTGCGAATGAGAACATTCTGAAGCGAAAAGTAAGTCGACAATTGAATCCCTCAGGTGCTGAAGTTACAGCATTCTGCTCCCGGATAAAGAATTGGATAGCTGTGAACAGGGTCAAGCAATAATCATCGGTTGTTTCTCATAAATGTTCTCCGGCGCATGGTTGTTCACCGGCTCTGTATTGCAGTTGTTGGCTTGATTCTGCTGAAGCGAATTCCAGGTGACCACGGCTGCAGCGTCATTGTTCCAGCTGTTCTTTTCACTCAGATAAGCATAACAGCTCTTGAGCACCAACAGAAACCAGACCTCAATCAGGAATGAGACCACACACACCACTATGATGCCTCCGACCATTGTGCGGATGGCTGTACGGGCTGCGTTCTCCTCAGCATTGTTGAATGGGTCTTGACTGTACTGCTGAAATGGATACTCTATGTACGTACTTTTGGCAAACTCTCATCTATACAATAGGACATGGAACTGTCCATACATGTAACAGGTCATCCGCCGATGGGGGAGGGGGGGTTGGGGGCGGTCTGGCGCCGGCCGGGGGGGTCTGAGCCAAAATTTTGGGGGAGGGGGGTGGGCACTAAAAAACGCTCAAAAATCGAAAAAATCGCTATTTTTTGGCTAAAAATTGTCAAAAATCGCTAATTTGGGCTGAAATACAGCTAAAAAATGCTGTTTTGCAGGCGATTTTGGTAATTTTTGTGTGTGAAATTGTAAAAAATTGCAATAATTTGCTCGAAAATTTACTTGCCAGAAAAATCGGGGGGGGGGGGGGGAGTCCCCATCCGGGGGGGGGTCTGGCCTAAGTCGGGTGGGGGGCAGAGCCCCCAGACCCCCCTGTTACATGTATGGAACTGTCCGTAAATTTTGAGGGGCTGCTGCGATCATTTCATGTACTTTTGGAGTGCATGGAAGAATAAGCAGTTTGCCGTGTTCTTACTCTGCTTTATCCGTTCCATCTTTTCTGCCGGCCACACTAACCCTACCAATTTTTATATCAATGGATACGTTGGTTTGCAAGCATAAATTACATAATTACCATGGTCCACCACAATGCCCAAGTGTGGGTATACCATACTGTCTTTTAACTGTGTCTGAACAAAGTCCTAAAGTTAACTGAGGCAGAAAAGGTCAGTCTATTTTGGGCACATTGGAAACAGTCTGAGCAAAACGCAGCCGCCCAGTAAAAGGTTGAGATACGTATGTAAATACTTTTCAGTACATACCTCAACAAACTCGATGATCACATCCTCCATAGATTTAGCAGCCCCACTTAGGTACAGCACGCAGGCCAGGGCTACTAGGAAAATGACCAACAGTGAGCCCACTTGGAGCGCTAGCTTCGGCACGAGCCAGCCAGGTTTCTCCCGACAGACAGCGATGAAGATACCGACGACTGCGAACAAACTCCACAGGAACAGGAGCAGCACCACACCGAACAGAACACTTGGCAGCAGAGTTCTAAATCACTATACTGCCTTTGTTTATACGGACGTACGTGTACGTACATAGGTCAGGAACCCAGTCTGATAAGAGCTGACCTTGGTTTCTCACAAATAAAGCTGAATTCGGTTACAAAACAGTTACGCTCCCCTCTAAATGAATACACACTCGATACAAAGCATCAGATTTCCAGCTTAGAGGCCTGAGCGCCTTTCAATATCATTTCTGATCAATACCTAATTAAGTTGTCCTATTGACTAGCCTAGGCCTGATTAAGACAATTTAGTGCAAGCCAATTAACCAAACAAGCAACTGTAAGAAACGGAACGGAACTAACCCGCTGCCCTTCTCTCCTGTCGCCACGTAGACCTCAGTCAATCTCCAGAAGTTGCTTCCCAATCCAAGCGCATCCAGGATTCCTAGGATCAGGGCCCCGGTCCTGACATGGCAACAGCCACAACAACACTTGTATTTGGGGTCGTTTTCGTCAAACGCCGGCGGCTGGGGTTGGTAGCTCATGGTCACAACCCCTTGGCTCGGCTGCCCCGAATCCTCCTTCTTCATGTCGATCATCTTCATGGTTCTAGAGCTAGAACAGCGTCTTCTCCAAATTGAAGGCACGTGAGAGAGTGTTACCTGGGGCTGTTGAGCGAGTTCAGTTTTGCACACGGTAATTTGAAGGGGCCAGGGCCGGCGAAAACAGATCGATCATAAACAAAAGAGCAGAGCGCAGAAATGGCGCATCCACTAGGGTACTGGACTGGCTCGTCTTCTGTATGAGAGGCTTATTAATGCCACGGCTCGAGTCCGAGCCTGCTTCTAAGCAAATTACGGCTGCTCGCACTGAATATTAGACACACGCAAGAGCTCAGGCGTGCCTGCCTCCTCAGTGCTGTCTCACCCAACCGTCAAACGCGTGAGCACCGACAATTTTGCACTACATTAAACTTTAGTCGCCAGTGCACGGTTGTACGTCACCCAACGCTTTTGTAGACGGGAGTGAAATACACTGGAAAATTAGGGACAATCGAGTAAATAAATCTCGTTAAAAGTTGAGTACGCTGCCCAATTGACTTGATGCAGCTTTACAATTTCAGAAATCGCTAGCGACATGGTGGTGCCGCGGTCTAATTCTTGCAGTAAATAGTAAATATACTGTAGGTACATGAAAATTTTGAGAAAGCCGCTTCGCTTTCTCAAAATCCTATCAATCAATGCGTGTACATAGCAGTTTTGTTGAATGGATGATACTAGTTCCTAATTTATATTAGAAAGAAAGAAAAGAAAGAAATTTACTTCCCAGACAATGTACATACAGTACGTACAGACAGTATCACAATAAACTCTACAGTGCATATCTTAATGACAAGGGAAGAAGGACTGAGTTAGCTCAAGGCTATTTTATAACTCAGCCCTATCGGTTAGTAAAACGCGATAAATTTATGAGACTGACTGCCTCTTTAAAGGATTTTGAAGAACGAGAGTGTATCACACTGCTAGGGAGACTGTTCCATATCGGCACAACTCTAGATGCAAATGAGAAATGTCTAACATTGGTTCGTGCGGTCGGAACCGAAAGTTGTAGTGCGTGACTACGAGTAGAACTTGTAGGGCAGATAGAGAAAAATTGGTCAAAGGGCAAGTCGATTTGGCCATGTAATTTACGGTAGCTATTATATTTACATTTATATTATATTTACGGTAGCCTAGTGTTGGGTGCTACTTATAAAGAGCAGTATACAGTATTTGATTTAATAGAACCTGGCATCTCACATATTTATATTTTGGAATTTTCCGTATGCCGGTTTCTTACAATGTGTAAGGAATGAACTGATTATGGTTATCCAAGGTGACGGATTACGGTTATCCGTACATATTTTCAATAGATAACCACTGGACACGCACTACTGTAGTATGTGTCTAATTTTGTTTGTTGTCTTAAAGCAGGTACAGATTAGCTTTTGAATGAAACTAACATACGCACATTATGGAACTACCAAACAAACTTACCATTAAGAATCTTGTCAGAATCGGCGGGTCCCCCAGTGTCGATCAGGATCCTGGTGTTCCCATCTTGAACCAGCGTCACAGTTCCGGCCATCTCGTACTGTCCGTCGAACACTCTCTCCATTCTGCCCACACTCAACACAGTGACACTGACGTTGGCCGCTCTGCCAACTCCCACTGGGTCCATTGTGGAGCTCAGTGAACTGGGGAAGGTGCTGGGTGCACTGGTAGTGGTGGTGCTCGTAGATGTAGATGGTGAAGTGGATGTTGTTGTGCTAGTGGTGACTGTGGAAGATGAAGTTGTGGTAGAACTGGGTGTGGTAGTGCTGGACGAAGGGTGGGGCTGTCGACGTGTGGTCCATGGAGCCTTGGAAGGCGTGGGGAAGCTGGGAGGGGGTGTCAGTTCTAAACACGAACAACTGAGTTTATAGTAAAAGTATAAATTCACTAATTCTGGCAGATTTTACGGCGCTAAAAATTGTAAATTCTGCACTATTCTGCACGTTCCTGACGTTTTTGCAGAAATTTTTGTACAACACTCGAATCGAATGCAAAATGGTGTCTGAGACATACTAGAAGAAGACGCAGTGTTCACTCCGACAGTGTTGGGGTTGCCGAAGTCACGACAGCATATGTGGCGGTTGAGCACGAAGCTGCGGTCGCACAGATAGCCTGACGGGCAGTCGTACAGTTTTCGTGGGTCGCAGCTCCTGTACTGACCCAGACGCGTGTAGAGGGGTTCTGCTTCGAAAGGACACACTGAAATGAAAAGCTGTCAAACGAAACCCGTCAAATGGGAATTGATATCTAACACGTTTTAGTGACACTTCTTTGTGATTGCTACTGGACAAGCTTATAGGAAGATATTCTTGGCCTTCTATTCTATGTATTGTTGAAGAAGTTCACCTAATGATTTGTTGGACTAAATCGAAAGGTTGGTTCACGGACTTTTTGTTAAACGTGAAGTTTTTCATTGTCCAAAAAGTTATCAGATCACAGATCTAACGCGAAGATATGATCACAGTTTGCGAATGTGGAACAACATTGTAAACTCTTCAACGAATTGATGTCAAACTGATGCATTAGTTCATGTTTAGTGTTATACTTTAATCAGCAATAAACATTCGCAAAGGTGTTGGCCTCCGTCGCGCTCTGTACTACCCTCCTTCAACGGATCCTATCCCTTCAGCAGGTTTTTGCAGAAAATCTACAGAAAAATAGGTGCAAATCTAAGTTGGATGACTATAGCCCTCATTTACGGACTGGAGTTAGTGTCCTCTAATATGAAACACAAACTATATTTAGTACATATGCTGCATTTTAGCAGGTTTCACAAAATGCACGTTATATGAAGTTTACTGTGCTCATTTATTAACCCCAAACAATAATGTACTACATATGTTGCATTTTAGTAGGTTTCACAAAAGTTTACAGAAAAGAAAAACAAGTACTTACCATCCTTTTCCCTTGTGCGGGCTCTTCCGGCCGGTGAGTGATTGTTGGATTGTTCCTGCTTGCCGATTCCAAGCATTTCCAGTATTTTCAGCGCCAATTCGCCGCGGTAGGCGCTGTTCGTTCGCGAACTAGAGGAACGCTTTGGGGTAGCCACTGGGTCGGTTGACTGGGAGACTGTAGTTTTGGGCTTTTGAAACATGTACCACACATTGGCATTGGCTGTAATAAATCGTTATGTAGAATTGGACACACGCACACGCAGTGAGATGCGTTATGTACGATGTATCCAATCCAATGTTGCATTTAGGCTGAGGTTAATTTAATTACTCCCCAGAGGCGCATTTTAACCAGTTCCCCATTTTACTAGCGAATTTTGTTGGCTCATTCCTCGCTTGGAAAGACAGAGAGTGCCTCGAACAAAGTTAAACCGGCTGCGGCAAAAAAACCAGCGGAAAGCAAGGTTTACCCAATTGTAGGAGCAGAAGTAGGAGAGCGGTTTTCATGACGACAAAGCCAAAGGCGACTGACTGACTGAGCGGCGGCGGAAAAATAGCTAGAACCGGGGAGGAGGCGTAAACTCAGCACGCAAATCCGACGCGCAAACAGTTAGGTGCTCAGGCCTGTTCAGCTATTGACATGGCGCGCGTCGGTGCCTGGTCTGCTGACTGCTTCCGCCAACACGCTAATTTGCCGCTAAACTTATTTGGACTGGCCGGTGGCTACAATGCCTCAGTACAAACAGCTGGCCCCGAGTCACTTCCTAGCGCGCCTTTTTATTCTCTCTGTTTGTATTGCCCAGACTGAGCAGAAAACGCTAAGACTACGGTTGACACAGAATTTCCTAATCTACTACACGATCGGTCCTAATTTTCCGACTAATCTTCGATGGCGTCGGAATGTCAGTAGACTTTCGGACCGACCAAACACTAGTTTTTGCACTTTTTCTAGCTTAGTTTTCGGTGTATAAATGGTTGGTGATTGTGTAAGGCAAGGTTTGGTTGATGAATTGTTGCAAAATGGCTGCGAATGGTATGAATGACGCCGCCAAAACTGCTACACTTACTGTGTGGGTGGCTATGTTTTGCTAGCAGTTTTGCTGTGATTGGAATGGCGTTGCTTATACCGCTGGTCTCAATCAGTGTTAATGAACTGCAAAGTCAATTCGATAGCGACTTGGCTGAAGTTAAGGTCGGTCTTTGAACTATTATTCTAAGAATCTGTTAATATTAATTAAGGCAGTACAGTATATTTTTGATCGGACAACATACCCATAATGCTTAGCTTACTGGTTACTCGATTTTTGGGAGTGTTCTAAACTCCACTCCCTAGAGTTAATTGAGATGCTAACGCCATTTACCACCAAATGCGATACGGTACCTACCCCGTTGAGCGCTAAGGTGGTACCATTATCCTGCATGGTACCCCTACCTAAGTACCGGTACAACATACACGTATGGCATTAAGTGCTGAAAGGAGTTTATGGGTCGGGTCACTAGTAAAACACAACACACTCACATAGCAACTACACAGTCAGAACACACTTGAACACTCACACAAAACAATCAAACTCTTTAGTGTCTAACGTTGTGTAGTACAAGCTACAATTATCAAATAACAAATAGAAATATTTGACAATTGATCCTCTTCAGGGCATGACCGACTCACTCTGGAGTGATCCGATCGGGTTAGTGCGGGATCTTCCTGCTACCTCAGTGCGCCAAGCCCGCCAAGTCCTAGACTCAGAGGCCCCACGGTTAATCCAGAACCCTAGGCAATTCAGTGACCCCAGCAAGGGTCAACTGCCCATCGGCAATGAGCAGTTCTGGCAGACTGGCTCAAACGGATACCCTGCCCAGCCCAGTCCACCTCCAACTACTCAGAGACGCTCAGTTCCTGGAGAATACCAACCCTCTACCGAGGTGCCTCCTAGGCCTCCGCCCAGCCAAAGACCGCTGCCACCTGATGTAACTCAACCTCCCGACCAATGTGTGAACAGTGAGTTGGTTTTCAATCAAAACTGCTAGAGTTTAAGAACTGCATTATTTGCAGCTTGTTGTCAGCAACCCCCACCAAGAACGTGTCGTCCAGGCCCGCCCGGCCCTCCTGGAACCCCTGGAGATGATGAAGCATGGTATGCCAGGAACACCAGGAAAACCTGGAACCGATGCAAGCATTGAAGCAGGTGATGGTTATGGAGCCGATGAGGGCATGTTGATAAGAGCTGATATGACGTAACAAAGAGTTCCACAAAACCCCACCTCTTTACCAGATGACTATGATTATGATGATGATCTGTAGTCAGTGTCCACCTGGACCCATGGGTCCACCAGGACCTACCGGACCTGATGGCTTCCGTGGCACTGTGTGGCTCCAATGGACTGCCAGGTGTTCAAGGCATAAGTGGAGAAATGGGGAAGATGGGGGACGAGGTAGGTTATTGGAGTCGCACATGTATGGCATACGTACATTACATATATAAGAACTCCCACTATTTATGTTACACCATTTACAGGGAAAGCCGGGTTTCCGTGGGACTGCCTGGAGCCCCTGGACCCAAAGGCCCACCGGGACAAGATGGTATTCGAGGTGGTCAGGGTCCACCAGGAGAAAAGGTCCTCCAGGAGAACCTGGAAATCAAGGGATGCCTGGGATGTATGGACACTTTGGTAAACCTGGAAGAATATGGTATGGCAGGTCAGGAAGGAATGGATGGTGAACCGGTATGGTGAATGTGGTTGATTTGTATTCTGTTGTGATCCTGTCATGTTATAGGGCACCAATGGACATGAAGCACCACCCGGAAATCCTGGAATGCCAGGCAGACCTGGGAAGGGATGGACATTACTGCCCTCAAGTCCACTGAGACAGCATGGAAAGGATGAAGAGTTGACGGGGACTCCTAGCAGTGATCAATACGGTAATAACTGGAAGGGAAGGGAAGGGAAGGGAAGGGAAGGGAAGGGAAGGGAAGGGAAGGGAAAGGGAAGGGAAGGGAAGGGAAGGGAAGGGAAGGGAAGGGAAGGGAAGGGAAGGGAAGGGAAGGGAAGGGAAGGGAAGGGTCGCGAAGGGAAGCGAAGGGAAGGGAAGGGAAGGGACGTGTCGCCTACTTTCACCAAGACTGTAGTAGGCACGTAGTGGTTGTGCAGTAATTGTCGCTAAGTTGGCTCTGTGGTTAGCTCGCTACCTTGAGTCACGGCAGCCGCAACATTCTTAGCGGTTGTAGTTGGTTCAAACCAGTCTGACTGCAATTAGACACCATAAAGGCCAGCCAACCAAGGCCACTGAAAGCCAGTGATGGCAAATCGCTGAATACAATGTAGGTACTAGTGTTCCGACGATAGTATCAAAACTTGACGATATTCGATATCGATATCGATATTTTCAGCTCAATATCGATCGATATCGATATCGATATTTATAGTTAGTGCAAGAAAATCTGAAAATTTTGACAGAGCAAACTGCCGTCAAGCAAGCTTATCAGTCAAGCACTGATGCAATCATATCAATTAAGCAGAGAATGGCAGAAAAGGTAGTGGCCCTTCAGAAGCCCTTCAATGAAAACGTTGATCTCTCAGGCCGATGCCCCACCCTCATTAGACATAAAAGAGCTCAGACAGAAGAGACGTATTTTAACTTACTTTAATGAAAAATAAGCCAAAAAGCTTCACTTTAGTAAAAAATCCGACTTTTTTGCTTACCATCCTATCAACCACCCATCAGCTCGGTGGGACACCTCAGGATTTGAAAATTTGGCACCCCTCAGCCAAAATGCTAGCCCATGTCTGCTTCTGCCCTCCTGCTTCAAGTGTGTGGAGTGAGCAGCTCTTCAGCGTTGCTACGGACATTTATGAACCTCAGCGTTGCTGTCTAAAAGCTTTGAAAATGTTGAGAAATTGATATTTCTGAGAGCTATCATGCCACTGTTAGATTTTTACTATACTATCGATTTCTGAGTTGTCTAGTAAAAACTGTTTTTTATTGTTTTCAGAGAAATAAACTTGGTGTCAGTTTTTGTTTTTTCTTCTTTGCCACACACAAAAATATCGAAAATATCGATGCGAAATATCGCGATATCGATATCGATATCGATTAGGGTTCCGACGATATATCGATATCGATATCGAAAAGAGATCTATCGACCCTTTTTCAATATCGATATCGATATCGATATCGCGATATTTCGCATCGATATTTTCGATATTTCCGTAGGAAGAAATAAAACTGACATTAAATTTATTTCTCTTATACAGTAAAAAATAGTCTTTCCTGGACAACTCAGAAATCGATGGTATAGTCTAACGGTGGCATGATGAGCGCAGAACACTCGGCATTCTCGAGCTTTCAGACAGCACGCCCAGAATACAAAAATGTCTGTAGAGACACTAAAGAGCTCGCTAGCTCTATATGCCTGAAACAGAAGAGCAGTACCTTCCATATATGGGTGCACCATTTTTTGGCTGCGGGATTGACAAAAATTTTCAAATCTTTTTTTTTATTTTTTTTTTCATAGGTGATTGGAATTAGATCGGTAAGCTAAAAAAATCGGATTTTTTACGATAGACAATAGATTTGGAAAAATGGTCATTAAAATAATTTAAAATACAATATTCTCTCTGAAGACCTACATATGCCTAATGAGGGTGGATGGGACATCGGCCTGAGAAGTCGAGCTTATTCATTGAAGGGCTTCAGAAGGGGTAACTACCTTTTCTGCGTTTCTCTACTTAATTGATATCAAATCGCTTGGTTGCATCAGCGTTTGATTTGGTAAGCAGCGAGGGCAGCTTTTTCTTTCTAATTTTCATATTTTCTTGCATAACTATAAATATCGATATCGATATCGATATCGATATCGATCAGTATGGAGCTGAAAATATCGATATCGATATCGATATCGAATATCGTCAAGTTTTGATATCGTCGGACCACTAATATCGATATTGGAAAAAGGGTCGATATATCGACTTTTCGATATCGATATCGATATATCGTCGGAACCCTAGTAGGTACCACTGTCGGATGGGAAGCTAAAGGGAGTCTGTGCGCAAGGCCGGTCCCTCCCCCAGGCCACAGAATGCTTCGGCACTCCTCTCGCAAAACCTGCCCAGGTGGTGTCAGTGATACCCGCAACACTTTACCGCACGTCTTAGGTGCAACTAGGCATGCGAGTTCTTTAGGTTAGCTTTA
>JASANB010007142.1:0-38526 GCA_030248155.1 Sabatieria punctata
AAGTCAGAGACCGATTTTCAAAACGGTGTTGTGTAATGCTCTGACAAGACCATTTGGCGGCGAGATGTTTCTGCTGCTCGTAAATTTTTCCCTGACCAGACACCAAATTCCCTGACATTCCAGGTCCCGCACGAACCCTGTGTTTTGTTTCAGAGCAGTTTACAGATTTTGAGCAATTATTAGTAACCACCTCTCACTGCAGACAATCCCCTTCCAACATACATGTAACAGGGGGGGGTCTGCCCCCCACCCGACTTAGGCCAGACCCCCCCAGATGGGGACCCCCGGGACGATTTCACCGACCCCCCTCAGATTTTTCTGGCAAGTAAATTTTCGAGCAAATTTATGCAATTTTTTACACTTTCACACACAGAAATTGCCAAAATCGCCTGCAAAACAGCAATTTAGAGCTGTATTTCAGCCCAAATTAGCGATTTTTGCCAATTTTTAGCCAAAAAATTGCGATTTTTCTCGATTTTTGACGGTTTTTAGTGCCCGCCCCCCTCCCCCTCAATTTGGGCTCAGACCCCCCGGCCGGCGCCAGACCCCCCCAACCCCCTCCCCCATCGGCGGATGACCTGTTACATGTATGCCTTCCAACCTCTTCAGCATATCCCACTTGCCATTTACATGTCCCCAAATAATGTGAAAAAGTCGTCCCGAGGGGCATTCGGTGGTTGGCGTTTCCCTACGAATTGTCAAGCCCTCAGTTGCATGTCAGATCAGCAAATATTTTTTATTAAGAGCAGCTGATCTCTGGGCTGCCGGGCCCTGGCTTCTAGCAGAACAGCCATTTGCATGCAATTTAGCGCCGGTGCCATGTCAACAATTAGGCGCGAGCAGCAATTAGCGCCGGTCCGGATAGAGTTTCGTCTGCCATGGCACGGCCTGGCTTCAAAAGGAAAAGATTAATTGAGTGCCCGAGCGCCCCCTCCCCGCACAATTTCATCAGGCACACAGAGTGCGCGCCCGTATTTTCTTCTCAGGCACTTGCCCGCTGACGCCCAACCGGCTGATAAGAAAGAGCACTCAAAGTCACCGACACCCTCCTTCCGCTGCACCATTGACTGGTACGGAAGATGCTTCGGTGAAATATGACTGAGTTGAAAAGACAGAACAGCTGAGACAACTGAAAAGCTACGTGTACTTCTACTTGGGTTTACCACTCAGCTTGTTCGGTCAAACATTTTTATCCCAGACCCAATAACTAGTGGCTATTCAGAAACATGCTCAGAAATCATCAATGCTTAGCTTAAATGCCTTTAAGCCATACATGGGCCGGAAAAATCCGGAGGGGGGGTGGGGGGGTTGAGACCTCGGGGGGGGGGGGGGCCCCCCCGAAAAAAAGGCCAAAAAACGCCTATTTTGCCTTAAATAAGCGAAAGTTTCTCCCTCCGGGAGGGGGGTGTGGAAGGCCGAGGGGGTGGTATGGACGGCCGAGGGGGTATGGCCGGCCGAGGGGAGGGGTATACCCCCCCCCCCCCCCCCGGCCCATGTATGCTTTAAGCCGTTGTTAATCAAAATACAAAGGGTTTATAAAAGAAGCGTACGCAGTGTGACTGCATAAGGTAGAATTAAAACTGCTAAAAACGCATTTCCAGGCGCTTTGGCGATTAACCCTGTTTCCTGTATGAAATACCCATGAACCTCTATTTGAGAGACAAAACTGAAGAAAATCGCTTACACATTTGTTGTCGCATGTATGACCGAAAAACTAGTTAGCCCTGAAAATGCTTAATTTTTCTTATCAGTTTGAAACACAAAAAAATGGTAATTTCACTGAAAACGAACTATCTTTAGATAGGAGGACTTTACGATCCCCTCGAATATTTCCGGGAAAGCGATTTTCTGGTCAATTTTTAGAAATTGCCATTGCAGACACAAAAGCTCAAAAAAATTGTCCGCGGTACAGCGCGTTTAGCTGCCCTAATTAGCGTTGCAATTAACTTTTAGTACTCTACCCCCCCCCGATTTAGGGTTCAGACACACTAACCAATCCCGCCCCCCTCGGCAGATGGCCTGATACATGCATTCATCATGTCCTCCAGAATTGAACGACATCATCGATTCAGATATAGAAGCGAAAGTACAGGGTCCGTCAAAAAAACAACGCAGATTTTTTTTACTGTAGCAACCACAAATCTCAACCGATTTTAATAAGCCTTTTTGAATGAAAAGTGATAAATTCTCAAAAGATTGGTGAACATTTTATCAAAATAGTCCGCTTAGTTCCTGAGATATTTAGCCTCAAAATCAAAACAGATTCTGGCAGTGAACCAGAGCGATTCCGTTGCATTTCACAATAAAACAGATTCCTACTGCTGAGGGCTAACGAGACTTTACTGGTGAAGTAACCGAATGTGTGTGTCACCTGTAAAGCCTCCAATAGCCCTCAGCAGTAGCAGGAATCGTTTTTATCATGAAGTGCAACGGGATAATAAAATCTCTCTTGTTCATTTCCGAAATCTGTTTTGGCTCTGATGGCAAACATCTCAGGAGCCGATTAACCAAAATTTCATCAATTTTCCAAGAATTTATTTAGCTTTTCATTTAAGAAGATTCATTGAAATCGGTTGAGATTTGCGATTGCTACAGTATGAAAATCTGCCAGTTGTTTTTTAGAAGGACGGATTGTAGAATGTGCCTCTCCCCCAGCCGCGACTGACGATGACATGGAAAAAGAAGATATAGGAGGAGAAGACGCTAATGCACTTGAACACAATTGGCTCTAACCAGATTAAGCGGAAGCCAATAAACTCATTTGGCTTCCATTCAATTAGACCCGGCAGCTCCAGCCCCGCCGCTAAACCCAATTTCCTAGCTGCTTTCCAGGACCACTTCCTCGCACTATAACCACCACCACAACACCCGGCAACGCTCTCTTCCTTTGTTAAACAGCTCTCTCTATGATATCACATATAAGGTGTAACTGTTCGAGTAATCCAACAAACACATGAAATCTGAACCGATTTCAGTTAATCTTTTTGAATGAAAGACAAATAAATTCTTGAAAGTTTTGCTGCGAAGGAATGTCCATTATGATAATCTGCTGATTTTTCCTGAGATATTTGACCCAAAGTAAAATCATACATTTCATTTCTAAGAAAACATTCATTCAATATCGTTGAAATTTACGGTTGTTACTGCTTAAAAAGTCTACTTACCTTGTTTTAATCACTGTTTGTTCTATTTTTAAAATCAGTGTTTCAGCACCTTCAATAAGAAATATCTCAGCAATCTAACAAAGTACTCTTAATGAGAATACCACCAGTCTCGTCAATAATTTGTATGGCACTAATTAGAAAAAGATTCATTCAAATCGGTTAAAATTAGCGGTCCCTACAAAGTAAATTGTGTCTGTTTGCTGGGTTGTTTGTACGCTGACGACCCTGGCCTTAGCTTTTATTTCCACATATACTCTTTAAGTGTACTTGTTTTACAGTTTAATCATATTCTTAGCCTTCATCTAAAGCGCTGTTTGAGGCGATTGAATTGCAATTTCTTTTCCTTCTCTCTTTTCAACAACACGTTTCCATACTTCTTGTGGAATTTTTGAGGCCCTGTCCCATATATGGCAGAATGTTAAACAGAATAGCCTAAAATTGAATAGACTTTGCGCTTGAAGCAGCTATGCTAGAGCACCTGCAAGAATTCCAGACATTTTGAATAAAGGTTCTAGTTCAAGGAGGACGCACTGTCTGTCAGAGAGCTCCCTGGTCATAAATGCTGGGCAGCTGCGTAGGCACCTCGTTGTCCCGGACTGCGAGGCACCAGATCGTTTGCAATTTTCTCAAGTGCCCGGCACTTCCGGCTCTTCTGGAATCTCGTTCTCTCTATCTCCTGCCAACTGAAACAATTTGCATTGTCAGATGATGCTGTGTCTGGCTACTGACAGCTCCCCTTCCACTTCCTACGGAGATGAACCCACCAAACACCCCTGGGTACGCAATTGATCTTGCCCCACTGGCTATGGCTAGGCCCATACAAGTAACAGGGGAGTCTGCTCCCCCCCACCCGACTTAGGCCAGACCCCCGGGACGATTTTCCCGACTCCTCCGATTTTTCTCGCAATTTTTTGCTATTTTTTACAATTTCAGACATAAAAATTGCCAAAATCGCCTGCAAAACAGCACTTTTTCTGTATTTCAGCCCAAATTAGCGATTTTTGAAGATTTTTAGGCAAAAATTGCGATTTTTTCGATTTTTGAGCGTTTTTAGTGCCCAAACCCTTCCCATAATCAGACCCCCGGCCGGCGCCAGACCACCTCCCCTTCGGCGGATGACCTGTTGGTGCTACATGTATGGTCAGGCCTCTCCGGGCCGGGAACCCCTTTATCCTCGAACGTCATTTTGGTTGGGTCAATTTTAAGCACCAAAATTGCTTGTAAAGCAGCGATTTTTAGATTAGAGACAAGAATAGCGTTCTAGATAGAAACTACGATTTTTAAGCAATTCCCTTCACCTCGCTCGAATTTTCAGCTCAAACAGCTCCATTCATTTTCCGGCCACGTGTGTTAAATATACGCTGTTACCACTAAACCGGGATATAGTGAGGGGATTATCAGTGAGCTTAGCCGGGCGGATTGAGCCAAATTATCGATCGAATACTCTCGAATAAAGATTAGCTGAAAAATCAACGTGGATGGTAAAAAAATGTCGGTTCCAGAGTGCGCTGGAAAATAATCTCTTCTTTCTCTGACATTGCAAGAAAAAATTGGCCATAAAACTGCTTCCAACAAAAATCGGAACAGGGACCGGCGGTTGGATACCCAACTACAATACACCCTCGCCGAGAATTTTTAGCAGGCGATTTTTGGGGACCTCTCTTTTTGGAGACGATCTCCAGCCCCCGGATTTTCCCGGCCCATATATGAGGCAATCCCCGACGTAGATAAAATCAAGTTGCGTTCCTACGGAATTGCAGTAACCTCTGAGCCTAACTGACAACTAAATAAGGGCACTATAAATCAGCGGCGAAACAAATCAATAAAATTACAGGCTGCAGTGTGCTGGTGGAGGTGGTGGACGAAGAAGGTAATCTTCTGGTGGTGTCTGTCCAATAAGGCGACGACCTTGTAGACGGAGGGGGAGTACATCTGGTTTCTGTGGTCGTTGTTGTAGTGGCGGCCACCAAATCGGGACCGCTCAATCGTGTGCTCGATTTATCAACTATTCTGTCGTCACCTATAAGGAAATTATTATTATTATTTACTTCAGTTATAATTGTATAGCGCGGGGGTGCGTGATTTTGAACTGTCCAAACTACGGACCGCCGAAGCGAGCAGGAAAGAAGGCAGTGACGTCATAGACCCACCTGAGCCATCGAAGACCGAATCCAATTCCTCTTTGCCTGCAACAGCGAAAGGAAAGGGCAATAAACGCAGGGCCAACAGGGCACGGCAGTAAAAACAGGATCGTAAAAAGATAATAGGTAATTAGGAAGGTCAGATATGACTGATCTACCTAGGCACATGCAAGAAAATATGCAAATCATCACTCACCCGATCCCTCAAACACTCAGACTTCGTCGTCGGGTCCAAAGCCCTATCCGTCCCAAATGTCCGACTCAACAATACCGGCGCCGCTACCCTCATTGCGTCTCTTAAAAAAAGAGTTGTATAGTCTCTGCCCGAACATAAACTGCTGTCTTTTTTTAAATTTCAGACGGCCCACACCAGCTTCATTGCTGCCAGTTAAAAAAGTTTTTAGGCGCGCCCTAGGGTTTGAAAGCCACGCCGCCCCAACAGCTGCCCCCCAACCAACCGCTTTTCCGACCCGGGCCGACGGTGAAACATTGAGCGAGTGGTAGCTGGTGGGTCTGTGGGCCGAGTCAAGCATGTCCGTACCGAGCCGGCTGCATCGATAAAGACTGCATCCGACTCCTTCCAATTGTCCTCTCGATACCAATTCTGACCCGTTTTCTCTTTGTCAATAGAACGGCGTTTATCCGCAGAGAGCACCTGCAAAGCGAAAGCTTGTTTGTTTTGTTTCCCTTGGAGCCGTTCGTTTATGGGCATTAGCCATTTCACTGGTTTAGGGTACAGAGTCATACATGGGCAAAGGGAGGGCTGAGGGGTCTGCCCCCCAGGCTCTGACCTAGCCCCCTCAGCGCCGCCGCTACCTCCTCAGGGATTTTTTGAAGAATTTGAAGTATAAAAAAATTATGATAAAAACATGCTTGGATTAGGTGTAAACGAGTTCAGAATAGCTTATTTTAAAGAAACATAAGCCAAAACCTTGATTTTAGCCAAAAAACGGACTTTCTGACTTACCACCCCTCAGCCCTCTCAGGCGTTCCTACACCCCTCAGGAATTGAAAATTCCAATCCCCCTCAACCGAAATGCTAGCCCATGTCTGGTACCGACACAAAATAGGGTGCCGGTACCTTGGTTAGTGGCAACGAATGGTACCGGAACTATATGGTACCCCTAACTAACCATGGCCATAGGTGCTGGTACCATTGTACCACTACCATATACGGTACGAAATCTGAACGGAGTTGTTGTTGTTGTTGTTGCAACTTTTTGTCCTTTCGGACTAGGAGTAGCCAACTGCTATAGAGCAGGAAGAGACACAAGGTCCGGCAGCCATAAACAATTCTAATAACCATTCTTTGGTATTGCAGGAAATCTTACGGCAGTTAAGCTCTTCTCAATTGATTCTACATTCACTGGGTCTAGTAATCTAGAATTATGCTGCACAGGGTTAGCCTTATCCTAAATTGCAGATTTATTGCTCAGAAATTTAACCACCCTCAGTTTGATACTGTTTCATAAATCAAAAGTAAAGCCTGGTTTTTCTTAAACTTTTTTCCATCGGGTTGTTGAACGCATATATTATGACAATTGTACTTAAACGCATATAGTTGTTGAACGAACGCTACACAACAGTCACAACGACCTTCCATGTCAGAGAATAGGTATCGTCAAAGTTGCAAACCATCCTATAGCACTTGAAAACGATCTATTAAAAAAATCGCTTCTACATACTACCGAACCCTAAAGTGTTCTATCTTGTTCTTACAATTGCTCAAGGAACACTGCAAACTGTTTACAACGACCTTGGTGTAAGCAAGTGTCATACGAAAGTTGCAATATTGGCCAGATAGTACCCTCTGCGAACTATCTATCAAGGTAAGATGCCTCCTACACATTGCTGTTTTACGAATTCCAGCAAGTGCCAACTTTGCATCCTGTCGAGCTGCTGGTAAACAATTCAAGTCAACTGACCCATGAGGACTTTGAGCGTCCAAAAACGCAGTCTGACAATGCCAAAAACCGGTCCCGACCAGTTGCAACCAGGCCCTGATTTCGGTGCGTCCCTGTTGTGTCTAAGTGAACGTGTAGGCAGGCAGTCAGTGCAGTCCCAAATTAAGACATTTACCTAAGAGAATAACAAGCGTGCAGCCGTAAAGAGAAGAACAGGATTATCGATAGGGCACAAATATGCCACGCACGCGACCAGCACTCGACAGACGAGACGACAGGCAAGATGGAAATTTTATATAAAAGGGTTTTCGAGGTCGCGCACAAGTGCCCAGCGACAGGTGACAAAATATGAAGTGTCAGGTCACGGAAGTAAACGTAGACAGTCTACTGATCTGTTATTCATTGCTGACCCCACGTCCGTACTGCAAACTGACATCAAGACCCGACCAGATGCTTGAGAAGTGTTTGACTGCTCACTGGACCGAGATGACTGCCGTAGATTGTATACACAACAAAATCAGCGATGCATGTATGTGTAACATAAAGTGTAATCTGTATAAAAAGTTGGTCTCATACTTCGGAGATGAGGGTCAAATTTTAGTAGATGTTCGTTAGAGGTAATAGTTTTGAAGAGAAACATGACAGTGCAACTAACGGCAGAATAGCATAAAAGTCAGGCACTTAACGCGGTTTTTGGCACCGACACCTTATTTGGTGCCTTTTGTGGTGGTACCACTACCCTAGGTACCGGTACCATATATGGGACCGGCACCTTTTGGTGTCGGTACCTTAAAGGGCGTTAACTGCCTGACTGTAAAAAGAAGACGACGATGTGGTGAGAAATGAACAACAACGAAAAAATAGGGCAAAGCCGTTTATCTCTAATCTGAATTTCTGGCTTACCATCATTTGTTTGAACCACCCATACATGGGGCGGAAAACTCTGGAGGGAGCTTCACAAAAAATTGGTCACATAGATTTAAAATTGCCTAACAAAAGTCGCCAAAATTTCCGGCGATAGGGGCCTCAACTAGTGAGGGAGGGAAGGGGTTACCACCAGCGGCTTACGTGAAATATGACTCAAAAAATAAGGAGGGGCTATGTGGCTTTTCGGCGAGAGCTGGACAGTATAAAATCGCTTTCCAAAAAAAGCTCGCCAAAATTTTGTAGGCGTATGGGCCGTCGAGGCTGGTTTTGCCTGAAATTTTCTTTTTTTCCCAAAAAACGTAAAATTCTCTAAAAAAAGGTGGGCAAAAATTTCGGAGGGGGTCGAGGCGGCGGGGTAGCTCCTACCCGTCAGGGGGGTATTACCGCCCGAGGGGGTTGGTCGACGAGGGGTTATAGCACCTCCCTCACCCCCGGCACATTCATATTATTGAGTACAAAGTCAAAAATGAGGTTATGCGTTAACGAAATTATTATGGCTCGTTTCAGCACGTCAGTGAATCGAAAAGCGGAAATTATGAATGACAAATCTTCTGCAAACGATGGTGACTAAGTTGCCTCTAAATAAGAAATCATAACAAAGTGTGATTCACGATCAATCAAACCTGGCTCTCTGGCTCACAAAAAGCAGTCAACAAGGGAAAACATCGTGCTACGGGAAACTTTTCAGAAACATTACGTCTGCCGTGATAAATCAGACATCTCAGCCGCCGACCACAATAATAATAAATATAATAATAAAATAATGAGCCTAAAAAGCACGTACCTTATTAGAAACGGCCAAAATAAGCACACAAAGTGCGCAAATTCTGTGCAGGCCAGGCAAGATCATAGTGCTCCAATTAAATAACAACACACACAACCGGCTTGGTTATGCAGCTTACATTCCTTTCGATTCTTTCTCATTAAACTCTCACGCTAAAATTGCCAAAAGCAGCCTTCTGACGTCAGTGCCGCTGGGCGCCGCCATGACACCTACGCGGCTGCCCGGCCTGAACATCTTAGTCGATACGGTAGGAGGCAAATTAGAACTGAGACGGGGTACTAAGCTACGGTCTACCACTAACGCCGTTTATTTATGGTAGTGAGTGACACTATATATTGTACAAATTGCCGTTACCATGTATTGCATAAAATCTAAACGCATACATGGTGCCAGCACATAAACGGCATCAAGTGCTAGACTGAATTATGCGAGCGACCGCATACAACGTTAATGAAAGAAGACACCACTACAACACGTTTACTAAGATGGTGTATACTTTCAAAACAATATCATATTTCATACCTACGTACTCATACCCAGACAGCCACTTACGACACATTACACGCGGGATACGATCACTTGGCCGAAAATCATTTCGCCGAAAATCAGTTGGCCGAATACGTTTCGCCGAATGTTCAGTTGACCGAAAATCAGTTGGCCGAAAATCAGTTCGCCGACTGTACGATTCGCCGAATGTTCAGTTCGCCGAAAGTTCAGTTCGCCGAATCAAAAAATAATATGTTCAGGTAGGTTTAATGGTTGCCTGTGCGTTTAATGTGATTCGTTCAATTGGCGCAGCCATTTTATTTCATACACGCATACATAATGATAGCAATACATCTATAAGATAGATACAGGACATGACAACATCCAAAAAATAACAAACAGTAGGGACCAACCTTTTGCACGCTCCGAACGAGGGCATCTGACCAGCCGCTGCCATGCTCACTGCGCCGTGCACTCGTGCGATGACAGCAGTCGTAGCTTCACGCGTTCCCGTTGCTAGTTCCTTCATTTCCGTGAGTGCTTGCGCTAGCTCCACCTTGGCACGATCAGGCGCATGGTTGTGCTCATTAGATACGCGACCGACCTAAACGCTCAGTTTGGTACAAGAGGGTAGGTGTAGCGCCGCCTGGGGTTGCAAACTGACCTGTCCATTTCGAGAAATTAGTCGTCCTTTGCAGCCCTCGCTTCGCCGTCGGCATCTCCAGTAGACTGTTAACTCCTACCAACAAACCATACTGATATATCAGTATGCCATCATGTCATCATACTATTCATCATGAAATGGTCCACTACTATTCATCATTTTGAAGACTTTTGCAAGATTTTCTGATGAATCAATTATTTTATTGTTCATCAAATGCATTGGAATGGTCCAGCACTTCAACTTGACAAATAGGTCTTTTTACTACACGGCAATTCTGAACAGTTCCTGATTAACTGTCACGGCGAGCCCAGTCAGTTTATGTGTCTGTGGCACGTTTCTTTTTCGGTTGAACTAAGGAAAATTGGCATAAAAGTTTGTTGAAGAATCATTATTTAATTGTTCCTCAATTTCTGTGATGAATAATTTCTTCAATTCATCATCTTTTGAAGAATTGTAATCGTAAAACGTGAATAACTATTCATCAAAAACAATTCATCAGGCAAAAACGAACCATTGATGAATTTTGCGGTTTGTTGGAAAGAGTTAAACCGTCGTCGCTTCTCTTGTCTACAACGTAAACATGGCCCTCATGGCAGAAGGTGCTACACCCGCGCCTGGTTTTTATCAACGCATCAGCCATAGTTACGGCACCACACAACGTCTGACTGTTACAAGCAGAGTGACCTGGTCGGCCAGCCCATTTGCTAGGGAGGGGCAGTTATGCCCCCAGGTCATTTTCAAACAGGTTTGGCCGGCCTTCTCACTCTCTCTCTGATGTTCTGTTAAGTCTGAGGGTCATAGATTACCTACCTGAACATATTATTTTTTGATTCGGCGAACTGAACTTTCGGCAAACTGAACATTCGGCGAATCGTACAGTCGGCGAACTGATTTTCGGCCAACTGATTTTCGGCCAACTGAACATTCGGCGAAACGTATTCGGCCAACTGATTTTCGGCGAAATGATTTTCGGCCAAGTGAACCCAACCCATTACACGCATAGGCGCATACCCAGGCATGTAAGGGCTAAGGGGTGGGTACCTCTTTTACGGTTAAGATAAGAAAAAATCGCCAAAAATTAGTGAAACCATTAAATTATGTATGTACTTATTTGATTTTGTTAAAATTAAATAACACGAATGTATCCAGTAGCGTACCCAGTTGCCTGTTTCACCAATTTACAAACGGTTACGAATCGTCTCAAATACAAATGCACACGCAAGTTACAGGCATGCACAATTCCCCAGAACAGGTCTCTAACTCTGCGTGTGCATTTGTATTTGAAACGATTCGTAACCGTTTGTAAATTGGTGAAAACTGGCCCCGGCACGGTATTTTCGAGAGGACATCCCTACCCTTGCACCTGGGCATATAATACCACATGCAGTTACGTACTGAAGTGTCTGGCGCACTAGGAAAAGCAAACTCTAAACAATGCAACAAAATATCACAACAACTAGGACTTGGAGGAGAAAAGGTATAAGACATTCTCGTAGACCACAAAAGTGATGCAACAAGCAGGCGTGACCCTGACTAGAGTGGGCAGGAGTCCTTATAGAACCCGTAGAGTCCTTCCAGTTGCCAGGTCCTTCTGATCACGTCCGTAACACCGTTGTATTTTACGTGTTGGTCTTGTAATCGTGACCGCACCACCTGATAGGGGTAGGTTCCGAAAGCTGCGATCATCTTCGAGACTGCAGAGAAGACTAAGTAGGGAGCCGTGTCCTGAACTAACATACGCTATACTACGGTAAATCTATCGGAAGCTTTCCTGAAAATCAGGCGACCGTAAATTAGACCAATACCGCCAATAGACCAGTACCGCCCCAAACCGCAGTTACCGATTTAGATTTACGCTTGCGCTTAGTTTTAGGCTCAGAATTAGAATCTGGATTTAGTTTAATTGTCATTGCCAACCGAGATCGGGCAGACATGTATAGTGGGGGGTCGGCGGAATCGGCCGATATGGTGTGCGTTGGACATCCCTATGGCCCCAAAGTAAAACCCTAAAACAGTTCCGCCCAACTCCCTCTGGGTACCCAGCAATGGCCATCCATGGTTCTCTATGATGAAGGCCATTTTCCATAGTAAAACTCTAAAAACATCCCCCACGGAAATGACCTTTTCTCTGGGGGTGAGCAATCAGACCCGTGCTATGCAGCGTTCAAAAGCTCACATCATGGGCTTTCAGAATCTGTAATAAAATTTATGGCGTTTTTTTGTTGTTTCAAAAATAATCGATCGCGAAATATCCATTAATCACGATTTTATCAGTTTTCAGCAGCCAAATAAAATGGTTTGGCATGAAAATTTGTTGGAGCATGCTAGGTTTTCTGACACGGCAAATTCAATGGCGTGATCCATTTGTGCATAGGACCATGTGATCAATCGATAGCCAGCAATGGCCATCCATGGTTCTCTCTGATGAGGCCATTTTCCGTAGTAAAACTCCAAAACACCCCCCACAGAAATGACCTTTTCTCTGGGGGGGCGAGCAAACTCAGACCCGTGCTATGCAGCGTTCGAAAGCTCACATCATGGGCTTTCAGAATTTGCAATAAAATTTATGGCGTTTTTTGTTGTTTCAAAAATAATCAGAAAATGGCCCTCATCAGAGAGACCATGGATGGCCATTGCTGGCTATCGATTGATCACATGGTCCTATGCACAAATGGATGACGCCATTGATTTGCCGTGTCAGAAAACCTAGTATGCTCATCAAATTTTCATGCCAAACCATTTTATTTGGCTGCTGAAAACTGATAAAATCGTGATTAATGGATGTTTCGCGATCGATTATTTTTGAAACAACAAAAAGCGCCATAAATTTTATTACAGATTCTGAAAGCCCATGATGTCAGCTTTCGAACGCTGCATAGCACGGGTCTGAGTTTGCTTGCCCCCTAGAGAAAAGGTCATTTCCGTGGGGGGTGTTTTGGAGTTTTACTATGGAAAATGGAATTCAATCAGAGAGAACTATGTATGGCCATTGCTGGCTATCGATTGATCACATGGTACTATGCACAAATGGATCACGCCATTGAATTTGCCGCGTCAGAAAATCTAGTATGCTCATCAAATTTTCATGCCAAACCATTTTATTTGGCTGCTGAAAACTGATAAAATCGTGATTAATGGATAATTCGCGATCGATTACTTTTGAAACAACAAAAAACGCCATAAATTTTATTGCAAATTCTGAAAGCCCATGATGTGAGCTTTCGAACGCTGCATAGCACAGGTCTGAGTTTGCTCGCCCCCAGAGAAAAGGTCATTTCCGTGGGGGGTGTTTTTGGAGTTTTTACTACGGAAAATGGCCCTCATCAGAGAGAACCATGGATGGCCATTGCTGGCTATCGATTGATCACATGGTCCTATGCACAAATGGATGACGCCATTGAATTGCCGTGTCAGAAAATCTAGTATGCTCATCAAATTTTCATGCCAAACCATTTTATTTGGCTGCTGAAAACTGATAAAATCGTGATTAATGGATATTTCGCGATCGATTATTTTTGAAACAACAAAAAACGCCATAAATTTTATTACAGATTCTGAAAGCCCATGATGTGAGCTTTTGAACGCTGCATAGCACGGGTCTGAGTTTGCTCGCCCCCCAGAGAAAAGGTCATTTCCGTGGGGGGTGTTTTGGAGGTTTTACTATGGAAAATGGAATTCATCAGAGAGAACCATGGATGGCCATTGCTGGGTACCCAGAGGGAGTTGGGCGGAACTGTTTTAGGGTTTTACTTTGGAGCCATAGGGATGTCCAACGCATACCATATTGGCCGATTCCGCCGACCCCCCACTATACATGTCTGCCTGATGGCCGCCCGATCTCGGTTGACAATGACAATTAAGCATTAGTTCACGCTCTAGCTTAGCTTTAGACCTATGGATAGGCTTAAGTTAAACAGATCAGCCGCCCTATCAAGGGGGCAAGTGGTCTTGTATGATTCGTCGTCGCGTCAATTAGCCTTTACTTGCATGTCGGTCGGACCGTAAATTGCCATGCTACCGCATCTACTCAATAAATTCGCGTCGAGAACCGAATTTGCTTTAAAGGAACAGTGCTTCCGATAGATTCGGTTGGTATAGATTACAATACAAGAGTAGAGGCTGCTGATGTCTGTACCAATTTAGAGTTGGAGGGAATCTCGCGGTATCTACAGTAGAACAGCTTCAACTCTTCGTAGACCATTATCTGCACAGCGCCGTGAGTCGTTCCCAACAGACCCGGAACGAAACCCTGAAATTATAAGTAGTGCCAAACCAATACGAAAAATTCACGAATTGGTAAGACTAAATGTTGCACTCAGCAGCATTATGTAAAATTTATCAATGTATCAATGTCTCGAGCGCACAACACTCTCAGCTTGGCTAGCTACTGTCCTGTTTACTCAGGGTTCGTGTCGTGCGGCTTTTGGATAGCAAAATTCCCTGACCTTTCCCTGACTTCTCTATGACCAAAATCAAAATTCCCTGACTATCCAGGGTGAGGAAACTGCAACCAATGTGAAAAAATCTTGAAAAAGTGACTTTGTAAAACGCATTTAAACGGTATTCAGAGGTTAAATTTCCGTTTAAGCAGTAGTAAATAAAATCAGAAGACCGATTTTCAAAATGGTGTTGTGAAACGTGCTGACAGGACCATTTGGCGGCGAGATGTTTCTCTGCTATCAAATTTTTCCCTGACTTTTCCCTGATTCCCTGACTCCCTGACTTTCCAGGTCCCGCACGAACCCTGACACTGTGCTGCACTATATTCTACAGAGTCCCTCAAAACAACGAACAACCCAGCCTGCAGATTTTTCGCTTTAGCAACCATAATCAACTGCAATATTTTACCGTAATGTACTGTTATACTCTACTTGCTACATGGAACCGGCTGTCCGTCGATTGGGGAAAGATTTGTGGGTCGGCGCCGACATGTGCGGGGGTATGAGCCCAACTTCTGGGCAGAGGAAAGATACTAAACCGCTCAAAATCAAAAAAAATCGCAATTTTCGGCTAATTTTGGCTCAAATAGTGCTGTTTTACATGCAATTTAATCAATTTTAGTGTCTGAAATTCTAAGAAATCAGTACAAAGAAACTACACTTAAAATCGGTGCCACGCAATAATGCAAATTAAATTAACACACATAGGCTAGTGTCCATCTATGTACATACCTTATACCAGCCTCTAATGCCTTCAGACTTGTAGGTTTTCCAAACAGTATCGAGGAATCCTGAGTATCTGGATCTTTGGTTTTCGTACTGCAGACACAACCGAGTCTTCGCCACCCAAATCGGATTGGTCAATGCCAACGTAGCCGCTCCTCAACCCACCAATCAGCAACCAACTGTCTACATAATACAGTAACCCTACCAGCTAACGTTCCGCCTAATAATCGATGGCCAGCCGTCAATTGTCTACTTTCTTCTGAGCCGAACATTCCCTTTATCATACTGTAGCTGTAACATTTCTCCATTTACTTCGTACATGCAACAGGGGTTTGCAGCCCATCGGGGACTCCCTAGGACGATTTTTCCGACCCCCTCCGGCAAGTAATTTTTCTGCAAATTTTTACACTTTTCTAGAATTTCAGACACAAAAAATTCCTAAAATGGTCTGTAGTAAAATAGCACTGTATTTGAGCCGAAATTAGCGATTTTTGACGATTCTTCAAAATTTGTAGTGTTCGCCTAAAACTCCACTCTTCAAAAAGTGTTCGATCTTTATATTCTAGTAGTAAATAATACAGTCAGGCACCTAACGCCGTTAACAGTACCGACACCATATATGGCGCCGGTACCTACCTAGGCTAGTGGCACCATATGGTACCCCACGTTCGGGGCCTGTGGTGGTACTACCTACCTACGCATTGGTACCGGTACCGGCCGCTGCCCAACCAGGGTAAGAAAATTTAGCAAAATTTGCCTTCAAAAACGCATTTAAAACACATTCCAGGCTTAAAATTAACAGAAATACAAGTTTTAGCAGTTTAAAGTGGCCTGGTTGGGCAGAAGCCAGAAAATTTTGAAAATTTAGCCTTCAAAAGCGCATTTAAAAGGCATACTCAGCACAAAATACACAGTTTTGGTACATAATTAATTAGTTTCGCTTATTTTTGATAGACTTTCTCTTCCTACCTCCACCGCAAAGGGGGGTGTACCCACCCTACACCCCCTGGATACGCCACTGCATATTATGGTACCACCACATAGAGTGCGAACTGGTATTGGGTATTGGGTATTGGGTGTATTGGGGTGTTTTCCAGGTATTGGGTATTGGGTATTGGGGTTTTTACCCCCCAATACCCAATACTAATTGGGGCAGGTAAAAATAGAGAAAAATCGATGTTAACCTGAAAAACTGATTTTGAAAAAATCGAAAAAGTAGATCGATGATTCGGTTTAGGAAGCTGTTTTCGCGTTAAGGAGCCATCCATCCAAAATCCCGATTTTTCGGGGCCCCTTTCCCCCAAAATCGCCTTGCATCGTTTCTTGGGAACCCCCTCCCCCTAAGGCGACGTCGGTTTCGGTTTACCCCCCTCCCGATAAAAGTGCAGTACATACAGTACTGTCATGTTTTCTTGTTACCATACTGTACAATCAATTGAATAGATCGCTAAAACCACTCTGGGAAGCTTTTCTGTATGTAGAAAAATTTGACAGAATATAATTAAATTGAAAATAATACAATCAAAGTTCTCTAAAATTCCGAAAAAAGTGACGTCGTTCTTTGCTAACCCCTCCGTATCCTTGTGTGTCGTCTATCGTCGCATTTCAGCCGACCCCCCTCCCCCTCTGGAACGACGTCGTTTATGGACGGCCTGATCAACTAAACGTTACTAGAATTTCCTAAAGTGTACGCTTTTCTAAGCGCTACACCAGTAATTAATTTCTCTGTTCTTATCTAAAATAAAAATGGTGACATTTCTAATGTCACCGTAATGTACCAGTACCGTACCGTACACATGGCTATTGTGGTGGTGCACACAATTTCCGGCAGAGTTAGGAAAAAATTCGCCGGAAGTAAGAAACACGACTGAATTACGAAATATTAAGTACCAAAACTGATAATTTCTGCTAATTTTACGCTCAAAACGGCTTCTAAATGCTTTCTGAAAGTCTAATTTTTCAAAATTTTCTCGCCCTGCTTGGGCAGCGGCCCAACCAAGCCTCTTAAAAATTTTAATTGCTGTGCCAAAAATCTTTTGTACACAACTGGAATGTACCTGTCCAGTGAAATGCAATTTTTGGCCCAGCTACGCAAGTATTGGGTATTGGGGTATTGGGGGTCGCAGGTATTGGTATTGGGTATTGGGGTATTGGGTTTTCTAGGTATTGTTCGCACTCTACACAGTCCCCGAACGTGCGAGTACCATATACATGTATGGTGGCACTAGCCTAGGTACCTGTACCATATGGTGTCAGTACCATAAACGGCGTTAAGTGCCTGACTACAATAATTAAACTTACAATTCCAAATAAAGTCCCCAAGCAGCCATGTTTCCCACAACGTTGGGAGTGGCTCCTTGATAAAGCGCCAGAAAGCCCTGCGAGCGCACGATATTCTTGGCAGCGTGCCAGTAACTTCTGTACTGCGGTCTCACTTTAGCATTGCCCTCGTTAACAGCGAATCTGATTTTCAACAGATCCATAGGATGCAAAACCAGCGTGCTTAGAAAACCACCAGAACCGCCGGCAATTAAATGATGGTACTGCCCGGCCGACTGCATCTGAAACTCTGCTCTCTACACTCAAACACGTAAGAGGAGTCAGTCCCAGATATAGACAAAGGGGGGGTTGCCCCCCTACTCCTTCAGGAATTTGTTGGAAGAATTTTGTCTAGAAAATTTAGAAGCTGTTTGAGCGTAAAATTAGGCAGAATATTATCAGTTTTTGGTACTTAATATTTTTGCAATTCAGTCAGGTTTCTTACCCGCGGCGAATTTTTCCTAACTCTGCCGGAAATGTGTGCACCACCACAATAGCCATGTGCATGCATTGGTATTTCAGACATTACGGTGACATTGTGGAAAATGTTGTCACCATTTTTGATTAGATAAGCAACGAGAAATTAATTACTGGTGTAGCGCTTAGAAAAGCGTACACTTGTAGAAATTCAAAGTAACGTTGTTAGTTTGATCAGGCCGTCCATAAATGACGGCCGTTCCAGAGGAGGGGTCGGCTGAAATGCGACGATAGACGAGCACACAAGGATACGGAGGGGTTAGCAAAGAACGACGCCATTTTTCGAATTTTGTAGAACTTTTCGATTGTATTATTTTCAATTTAATTATATTCTGTCAAATTTTCTACATACAGAAAAGCTTCCCAGAGTGTTCTGAGGGATCGATTCAATTGATTGTACAGTTGGTAACAAGAAAACATGACAGTACTGTATGTACTGCACTTTTATCGGGAGGGGGGTAAACCGAAACCGACGTCGCCTTAGGGGGAGGGGGTTCCCAAGAAACGATGCAAGGCGATTTTGGGGGAAAGGGGCCCCGAAAAATCGGGATTTTGGATGGATGGCTCCTTAACGCGAAAACAGCTTCCTAAACCGAATCATCGATCTACTTTTTCGATTTTTTCAAAATCAGTTTTTCAGGTTAACATCGATTTTTCTCTATTTTTACCTGCCCCAATTAGTATTGGGTATTGGGGGGTAAAAACCCCAATACCCAATACCCAATACCTGGAAAACACCCCAATACACCCAATACCCAATACCCAATACCAGTTCGCAATTATGGTGGTACCATAATATGCAGTGGCGTATCCAGGGGGGTGTAGGGTGGGTACACCCCCCTTTGCGGTGGAGGTAGGAAGAGAAAGTCTATCAAAAATAAGCGAAACTAATGAATTATGTACCAAAACTGTGTATTTTGTGCTGAGTATGCCTTTTAAATGCGCTTTTGAAGGCTAAATTTTCAAAATTTTCTGGCTTCTGCCCAACCAGGCCACTTTAAACTGCTAAAACTTGTATTTCTGTTAATTTTAAGCCTGGAATGTGTTTTTAAATGTTTTTGAAGGCAAATTTTGCCAAATTTTCTTACCCTGGTTGGGCAGCGGCCGGTACCGGTACCAATGCGTAGGTAGGTAGTACCACCACAGGCCCCGAACGTGGGGTACCATATGGTGCCACTAGCCTAGGTAGGTACCGGCGCCATATATGGTGTCGGTACTGTTAACGGCGTTAGGTGCCTGACTGTATTATTTACTACTAGAATATAAAGATCGAACACTTTTTGAAGAGTGGAGTTTTAGGCGAACACTACAAATTTTGAAGAATCGTCAAAAATCGCTAATTTCGGCTCAAATACAGTGCTATTTTACTACAGACCATTTTAGGAATTTTTTGTGTCTGAAATTCTAGAAAAGTGTAAAAATTTGCAGAAAAATTACTTGCCGGAGGGGGTCGGAAAAATCGTCCTAGGAGTCCCCGATGGGCTGCAAACCCCTGTTGCATGTACGAAGTAAATGGAGAAATGTTACAGCTACAGTATGATAAAGGGAATGTTCGGCTCAGAAGAAAGTAGACAATTGACGGCTGGCCATCGATTATTAGGCGGAACGTTAGCTGGTAGGGTTACTGTATTATGTAGACAGTTGGTTGCTGATTGGTGGGTTGAGGAGCGGCTACGTTGGCATTGACCAATCCGATTTGGGTGGCGAAGACTCGGTTGTGTCTGCAGTACGAAAACCAAAGATCCAGATACTCAGGATTCCTCGATACTGTTTGGAAAACCTACAAGTCTGAAGGCATTAGAGGCTGGTATAAGGTATGTACATAGATGGACACTAGCCTATGTGTGTTAATTTAATTTGCATTATTGCGTGGCACCGATTTTAAGTGTAGTTTCTTTGTACTGATTTCTTAGAATTTCAGACACTAAAATTGATTAAATTGCATGTAAAACAGCACTATTTGAGCCAAAATTAGCCGAAAATTGCGATTTTTTTTGATTTTGAGCGGTTTAGTATCTTTCCTCTGCCCAGAAGTTGGGCTCATACCCCCGCACATGTCGGCGCCGACCCACAAATCTTTCCCCAATCGACGGACAGCCGGTTCCATGTAGCAAGTAGAGTATAACAGTACATTACGGTAAAATATTGCAGTTGATTATGGTTGCTAAAGCGAAAAATCTGCAGGCTGGGTTGTTCGTTGTTTTGAGGGACTCTGTAGAATATAGTGCAGCACAGTGTCAGGGTTCGTGCGGGACCTGGAAAGTCAGGGAGTCAGGGAATCAGGGAAAAGTCAGGGAAAAATTTGATAGCAGAGAAACATCTCGCCGCCAAATGGTCCTGTCAGCACGTTTCACAACACCATTTTGAAAATCGGTCTTCTGATTTTATTTACTACTGCTTAAACGGAAATTTAACCTCTGAATACCGTTTAAATGCGTTTTACAAAGTCACTTTTTCAAGATTTTTTCACATTGGTTGCAGTTTCCTCACCCTGGATAGTCAGGGAATTTTGATTTTGGTCATAGAGAAGTCAGGGAAAGGTCAGGGAATTTTGCTATCCAAAAGCCGCACGACACGAACCCTGAGTAAACAGGACAGTAGCTAGCCAAGCTGAGAGTGTTGTGCGCTCGAGACATTGATACATTGATAAATTTTACATAATGCTGCTGAGTGCAACATTTAGTCTTACCAATTCGTGAATTTTTCGTATTGGTTTGGCACTACTTATAATTTCAGGGTTTCGTTCCGGGTCTGTTGGGAACGACTCACGGCGCTGTGCAGATAATGGTCTACGAAGAGTTGAAGCTGTTCTACTGTAGATACCGCGAGATTCCCTCCAACTCTAAATTGGTACAGACATCAGCAGCCTCTACTCTTGTATTGTAATCTATACCAACCGAATCTATCGGAAGCACTGTTCCTTTAAAGCAAATTCGGTTCTCGACGCGAATTTATTGAGTAGATGCGGTAGCATGGCAATTTACGGTCCGACCGACATGCAAGTAAAGGCTAATTGACGCGACGACGAATCATACAAGACCACTTGCCCCCTTGATAGGGCGGCTGATCTGTTTAACTTAAGCCTATCCATAGGTCTAAAGCTAAGCTAGAGCGTGAACTAATGCTTAATTGTCATTGTCAACCGAGATCGGGCGGCCATCAGGCAGACATGTATAGTGGGGGGTCGGCGGAATCGGCCAATATGGTGTGCGTTGGACATCCCTATGGCTCCAAAGTAAAACCCTAAAACAGTTCCGCCCAACTCCCTCTGGGTACCCAGCAATGGCCATCCATGGTTCTCTCTGATGAATTCCATTTTCCATAGTAAAACTCCAAAACACCCCCCACGGAAATGACCTTTTCTCTGGGGGGCGAGCAAACTCAGACCCGTGCTATGCAGCGTTCAAAAGCTCACATCATGGGCTTTCAGAATCTGTAATAAAATTTATGGCGTTTTTTGTTGTTTCAAAAATAATCGATCGCGAAATATCCATTAATCACGATTTTATCAGTTTTCAGCAGCCAAATAAAATGGTTTGGCATGAAAATTTGATGAGCATACTAGGTTTTCTGACACGGCAAATTCAATGGCGTCATCCATTTGTGCATAGGACCATGTGATCAATCGATAGCCAGCAATGGCCATCCATGGTTCTCTCTGATGAGGGCCATTTTCCGTAGTAAAACTCCAAAACACCCCCCACGGAAATGACCTTTTCTCTGGGGGGCGAGCAAACTCAGACCTGTGCTATGCAGCGTTCGAAAGCTCACATCATGGGCTTTCAGAATTTGCAATAAAATTTATGGCGTTTTTTGTTGTTTCAAAAGTAATCGATCGCGAATTATCCATTAATCACGATTTTATCAGTTTTCAGCAGCCAAATAAAATGGTTTGGCATGAAAATTTGATGAGCATACTAGATTTTCTGACGCGGCAAATTCAATGGCGTGATCCATTTGTGCATAGTACCATGTGATCAATCGATAGCCAGCAATGGCCATACATGGTTCTCTCTGATGAATTCCATTTTCCATAGTAAAACTCCAAAACACCCCCCACGGAAATGACCTTTTCTCTAGGGGGCAAGCAAACTCAGACCCGTGCTATGCAGCGTTCGAAAGCTGACATCATGGGCTTTCAGAATCTGTAATAAAATTTATGGCGCTTTTTGTTGTTTCAAAAATAATCGATCGCGAAACATCCATTAATCACGATTTTATCAGTTTTCAGCAGCCAAATAAAATGGTTTGGCATGAAAATTTGATGAGCATACTAGGTTTTCTGACACGGCAAATTCAATGGCGTCATCCATTTGTGCATAGGACCATGTGATCAATCGATAGCCAGCAATGGCCATCCATGGTCTCTCTGATGAGGGCCATTTTCCGATTATTTTTGAAACAACAAAAAACGCCATAAATTTTATTGCAAATTCTGAAAGCCCATGATGTGAGCTTTCGAACGCTGCACAGCACGGGTCTGAGTTTGCTCGCCCCCCAGAGAAAAGGTCATTTCTGTGGGGGGTGTTTTGGAGTTTTACTATGGAAAATGGCCCTCATCAGAGAGAACCATGGATGGCCATTGCTGGCTATCGATTGATCACATGGTCCTATGCACAAATGGATCACGCCATTGAATTTGCCGTGTCAGAAAACCTAGCATGCTCAACAAATTTTCATGCCAAACCATTTTATTTGGCTGCTGAAAACTGATAAAATCGTGATTAATGGATATTTCGCGATCGATTATTTTTGAAACAACAAAAAACGCCATAAATTTTATTACAGATTCTGAAAGCCCATGATGTGAGCTTTTGAACGCTGCATAGCACGGGTCTGAGTTTGCTCGCCCCCCAGAGAAAAGGTCATTTCCGTGGGGGGTGTTTTAGAGTTTTACTATGGAAAATGGCCTTCATCATAGAGAACCATGGATGGCCATTGCTGGGTACCCAGAGGGAGTTGGGCGGAACTGTTTTAGGGTTTTACTTTGGGGCCATAGGGATGTCCAACGCACACCATATCGGCCGATTCCGCCGACCCCCCACTATACATGTCTGCCCGATCTCGGTTGGCAATGACAATTAAACTAAATCCAGATTCTAATTCTGAGCCTAAAACTAAGCGCAAGCGTAAATCTAAATCGGTAACTGCGGTTTGGGGCGGTACTGGTCTATTGGCGGTATTGGTCTAATTTACGGTCGCCTGATTTTCAGGAAAGCTTCCGATAGATTTACCGTAGTATAGCGTATGTTAGTTCAGGACACGGCTCCCTACTTAGTCTTCTCTGCAGTCTCGAAGATGATCGCAGCTTTCGGAACCTACCCCTATCAGGTGGTGCGGTCACGATTACAAGACCAACACGTAAAATACAACGGTGTTACGGACGTGATCAGAAGGACCTGGCAACTGGAAGGACTCTACGGGTTCTATAAAGGACTCCTGCCCACTCTAGTCAGGGTCACGCCTGCTTGTTGCATCACTTTTGTGGTCTACGAGAATGTCTTATACCTTTTCTCCTCCAAGTCCTAGTTGTTGTGATATTTTGTTGCATTGTTTAGAGTTTGCTTTTCCTAGTGCGGCCAGACACTTCAGTACGTAACTGCATGTGGTATTATATGCCCAGGTGCAAGGGTAGGGATGTCCTCTCGAAAATACCGTGCCGGGGCCAGTTTCACCAATTTACAAACGGTTACGAATCGTTTCAAATACAAATGCACACGCAAGTTAGAGACCTGTTCTGGGGAATTGTGCATGCCTGTAACTTGCGTGTGCATTTGTATTTGAGACGATTCGTAACCGTTTGTAAATTGGTGAAACAGGCAACTGGGTACGCTACTGGATACATTCGTGTTATTTAATTTTAACAAAATCAAATAAGTACATACATAATTTAATGGTTTCACTAATTTTTGGCGATTTTTTCTTATCTTAACCGTAAAAGAGGTACCCACCCCTTAGCCCTTACATGCCTGGGTATGCGCCTATGCGTGTAATGGGTTGGGTTCACTTGGCCGAAAATCATTTCGCCGAAAATCAGTTGGCCGAATACGTTTCGCCGAATGTTCAGTTGGCCGAAAATCAGTTGGCCGAAAATCAGTTCGCCGACTGTACGATTCGCCGAATGTTCAGTTTGCCGAAAGTTCAGTTCGCCGAATCAAAAAATAATATGTTCAGGTAGGTAATCTATGACCCTCAGACTTAACAGAACATCAGAGAGAGAGTGAGAAGGCCGGCCAAACCTGTTTGAAAATGACCTGGGGGCATAACTGCCCCTCCCTAGCAAATGGGCTGGCCGACCAGGTCACTCTGCTTGTAACAGTCAGACGTTGTGTGGTGCCGTAACTATGGCTGATGCGTTGATAAAAACCAGGCGCGGGTGTAGCACCTTCTGCCATGAGGGCCATGTTTACGTTGTAGACAAGAGAAGCGACGACGGTTTAACTCTTTCCAACAAACCGCAAAATTCATCAATGGTTCGTTTTTGCCTGATGAATTGTTTTTGATGAATAGTTATTCACGTTTTACGATTACAATTCTTCAAAAGATGATGAATTGAAGAAATTATTCATCACAGAAATTGAGGAACAATTAAATAATGATTCTTCAACAAACTTTTATGCCAATTTTCCTTAGTTCAACCGAAAAAGAAACGTGCCACAGACACATAAACTGACTGGGCTCGCCGTGACAGTTAATCAGGAACTGTTCAGAATTGCCGTGTAGTAAAAAGACCTATTTGTCAAGTTGAAGTGCTGGACCATTCCAATGCATTTGATGAACAATAAAATAATTGATTCATCAGAAAATCTTGCAAAAGTCTTCAAAATGATGAATAGTAGTGGACCATTTCATGATGAATAGTATGATGACATGATGGCATACTGATATATCAGTATGGTTTGTTGGTAGGAGTTAACAGTCTACTGGAGATGCCGACGGCGAAGCGAGGGCTGCAAAGGACGACTAATTTCTCGAAATGGACAGGTCAGTTTGCAACCCCAGGCGGCGCTACACCTACCCTCTTGTACCAAACTGAGCGTTTAGGTCGGTCGCGTATCTAATGAGCACAACCATGCGCCTGATCGTGCCAAGGTGGAGCTAGCGCAAGCACTCACGGAAATGAAGGAACTAGCAACGGGAACGCGTGAAGCTACGACTGCTGTCATCGCACGAGTGCACGGCGCAGTGAGCATGGCAGCGGCTGGTCAGATGCCCTCGTTCGGAGCGTGCAAAAGGTTGGTCCCTACTGTTTGTTATTTTTTGGATGTTGTCATGTCCTGTATCTATCTTATAGATGTATTGCTATCATTATGTATGCGTGTATGAAATAAAATGGCTGCGCCAATTGAACGAATCACATTAAACGCACAGGCAACCATTAAACCTACCTGAACATATTATTTTTTGATTCGGCGAACTGAACTTTCGGCGAACTGAACATTCGGCGAATCGTACAGTCGGCGAACTGATTTTCGGCCAACTGATTTTCGGTCAACTGAACATTCGGCGAAACGTATTCGGCCAACTGATTTTCGGCGAAATGATTTTCGGCCAAGTGATCGTATCCCGCGTGTAATGTGTCGTAAGTGGCTGTCTGGGTATGAGTACGTAGGTATGAAATATGATATTGTTTTGAAAGTATACACCATCTTAGTAAACGTGTTGTAGTGGTGTCTTCTTTCATTAACGTTGTATGCGGTCGCTCGCATAATTCAGTCTAGCACTTGATGCCGTTTATGTGCTGGCACCATGTATGCGTTTAGATTTTATGCAATACATGGTAACGGCAATTTGTACAATATATAGTGTCACTCACTACCATAAATAAACGGCGTTAGTGGTAGACCGTAGCTTAGTACCCCGTCTCAGTTCTAATTTGCCTCCTACCGTATCGACTAAGATGTTCAGGCCGGGCAGCCGCGTAGGTGTCATGGCGGCGCCCAGCGGCACTGACGTCAGAAGGCTGCTTTTGGCAATTTTAGCGTGAGAGTTTAATGAGAAAGAATCGAAAGGAATGTAAGCTGCATAACCAAGCCGGTTGTGTGTGTTGTTATTTAATTGGAGCACTATGATCTTGCCTGGCCTGCACAGAATTTGCGCACTTTGTGTGCTTATTTTGGCCGTTTCTAATAAGGTACGTGCTTTTTAGGCTCATTATTTTATTATTATATTTATTATTATTGTGGTCGGCGGCTGAGATGTCTGATTTATCACGGCAGACGTAATGTTTCTGAAAAGTTTCCCGTAGCACGATGTTTTCCCTTGTTGACTGCTTTTTGTGAGCCAGAGAGCCAGGTTTGATTGATCGTGAATCACACTTTGTTATGATTTCTTATTTAGAGGCAACTTAGTCACCATCGTTTGCAGAAGATTTGTCATTCATAATTTCCGCTTTTCGATTCACTGACGTGCTGAAACGAGCCATAATAATTTCGTTAACGCATAACCTCATTTTTGACTTTGTACTCAATCATATGCATGTGCCGGGGGTGAGGGAGGGGCTTTACCCCCTCGTCGACCAACCCCCCCTCGGGCGGTAATACCCCCCTGACGGGTAGGCGCTACCCCGCCGCCTCGACCCCCTCCGAAATTTTTGCCCACCTTTTTTGAGAGAATTTTACGTTTTTTGGGAAAAACAGAAAATTTCAGTCAAAACCAGCCTCGACGGCCCATACGCCTACAAAATTTTGGCGAGCTTTTTTTGGAAAGCGATTTTATACTGTCCAGCTCTCGCCGAAAAGCCACATAGCCCCTCCTTATTTTTTGAGTCATATTTCACGTAAGCCGCTGGTGGTAACCCCTTCCCTCCCTCACTAGTTGAGGCCCCTATCGCCGGAAATTTTGGCGACTTTTGGTAGGCAATTTTAAAGCTATGTGACCATTTTTTTGTGAAGCTCCCTCCAGAGTTTTCCGCCCCATGTATGGGTGGTTCAAACAAAGGATGGTAAGCCAGAAATTCAGATTAGAGATAAACGGCTTTGCCCTATTTTTTCGTTGTTGTTCATTTCTCACCACATCGTCGTCTTCTTTTTACAGTCAGGCAGTTAACGCCGTTTAAGGTACCGACACCATATGGTGCCGGTCCCATATATGGTACCGGTACCTAGGGTAGTGGTACCACCACATATGGCACCATATATGGTGTCGGTGCCATAAACGGCGTTAAGTGCCTGACTTTTATGCTATTTGCCGTTAGTTGCACTGTCATGTTTCTCTTCAAAACTATTACCTCTAACGAACATCTACTAAAATTTGACCCTCATCTCCGAAGTATGAGACCAACTTTTTATACAGATTACACTTTATGTTACACATACATGCATCGCTGATTTTGTTGTGTATACAATCTACGGCAGTCATCTCGGTCCAGTGAGCAGTCAAACACTTCTCAAGCATCTGGTCGGGTCTTGATGTCAGTTTGCAGTACGGACGTGGGGTCAGCAATGAATAACAGATCAGTAGACTGTCTACGTTTACTTCCGTGACCTGACACTTCATATTTTGTCACCTGTCGCTGGGCACTTGTGCGCGACCTCGAAAACCCTTTTATATAAAATTTCCATCTTGCCTGTCGTCTCGTCTGTCGAGTGCTGGTCGCGTGCGTGGCATATTTGTGCCCTATCGATAATCCGGTTTCTCTTTACGGCTGCACGCTTGTTATTCTCTTAGGTAAATGTCTTAATTTGGGACTGCACTGACTGCCTGCCTACACGTTCACTTAGACACAACAGGGACGCACCGAAATCAGGGCCTGGTTGCAACTGGTCGGGACCGGTTTTTGGCATTGTCAGACTGCGTTTTTGGACGCTCAAAAAGTCCTCATATGTCAGTTGACTTGAATTGTTTACCAGCAGCTCGACAGGATGCAAAGTTGGCACTTGCTGAATTGTAAACAGCAATGTGTAGGAGGCATCTTCTTTATAGATAGTTCGCAAGCCTTATCTGGCCAATTTGCAACTTTCATGACACTTGCTTACACAAGGTCGTTGTAACAGTTTTGCAGTGTTCCTTGAGCAATTGTAAGAACAAGATAGAACACTTTAGTGTCGAGAGTATGTAGAAGCGATTTTTTTAATAGATCGTTTTCAAGTGCTATAGGCTGGTTTGCAACTTTGACGATACCTATTCGCTGACATGGAAGGTCGTTGTGACTGTTGTGTAGCGTTCGTTCAACAACTATATGCGTTTAAGTACAATTGTCATAATATATGCGTTCAACAACCCGATGGAAAAAAGTTTAAGAAAAACCAGGCTTTACTTTTGATTTATGAAACAGTATCAAACTGAGGGTGGTTAAATTTCTGAGCAATAAATCTGCAATTTAGGATAAGGCTAACCCTGTGCAGCATAATTCTAGATTACTAGACCCAGTGAATGTAGAATCAATTGAGAAGAGCTTAACTGCCGTAAGATTTCCTGCAATACCAAAGAATGGTTATTAGAATTGTTTATGGCTGCCGGACCTTGTGTCTCTTCCTGCTCTATAGCAGTTGGCTACTCCTAGTCCGAAAGGACAAAAAGTTGCAACAACAACAACAACAACTCCGTTCAGATTTCGTACCGTATATGGTAGTGGTACAATGGTACCAGCACCTATGGCCATGGTTAGTTAGGGGTACCATATAGTTCCGGTACCATTACGTTGCCACTAACCTAGGTACCGGCACCCTATTTTGTGTCGGTACCAGACATGGGCTAGCATTTCGGTTGAGGGGGGTGGAATTTTCAATTCCTGAGGGGTGTAGGAACGCCTGAGAGGGCTGAGGGGTGGTAAGTCAGAAAGTCCGTTTTTTGGCTAAAATCAAGGTTTTGGCTTATGTTTCTTTAAAATAAGCTATTCTGAACTCGTTTACACCTAATCCAAGCATGTTTTTATCATAATTTTTTTATACAAAATTCTTCCAAAAATCCCTGAGGAGGTAGCGGCCGGCTGAGGGGGCTAGGTCAGAGCCTGGGGGGCAGACCCCTCAGCCCTCCCTTTGCCCATGTCTGACTCGTACCCTAAACCAGTGAAATGGCTAATGCCCATAAACGAACGGTCTAAGGAAACAAAACAAACAAGCTTTGCTTTGCAGGTGCTCTCGGCGGATAAACGCCGTTCTATTGACAAAGAGAAAACGGGTCAGAATTGGTATCGAGAGGACAATTGGAAGGAGTCGGATGCAGTCTTTATCGATGCAGCCGGCTCGGTATGGTAATTTTTGACTCGGCCCACAGACCCACCAGCTACCACTCGCTCAATGTTTGCCGTCGGCCGGGTGGGCGGTTGGTTGGGGGCAGCTGTTGGGGCGGCGTGGCTTTCAAAATGTTAGGGCGCGCGCCTAAAAACTTTTTTAACTGGCAGCAAATGCGGCTGGGTGGGCCGTCTGAAATTTAAAAAAAGACAGCAGTTTATGTTCGGGCAGAGACTATACAACTCTTTTTTTAAGAGACGCAATGAGGGTAGCGGCGCCGGTATTGTTGAGTCGGACATTTGGGACGGTTCGGGCTTTGGACCCGACGACGAAGATGCAGTGTTTGAGGGATCGGGTGAGTGATGATTTGCATATTTTCTTGCATGTGCCTAGGTAGATCTGTCATATCTGACCTTCCTAATTACCTATTATCTTTTTACGATCCTGTTTTTACTGCCGTGCCCTGTTGGCCTGCGTTTATTGCCCTTTCCTTTCGCTGTTGCAGGCAAAGAGGAATTGGATTCGGTCTTCGATGGCTCAGGTGGGTCTATGACGTCACTGCCTTCTTTCCTGTCGCTTCGGCGGTCCGTAGTTTGGACAGTTCTAAATCACGCACCCCCGCGCTATACAATTATAACTGAAGTAATAATAATAATAATTTCCTTATAGGTGACGACAGAATAGTTGATAAATCGAGCACACGATTGAGCGGCCCCGATTTGGTGGCCGCCACTACAACAACGACCACAGAAACCAGATGGACTCCCCCTCCGTCTACAAGGTCGTCGCCTTATTGGACAGACACCACCAGAAGATTACCTTCTTCGTCCACCACCTCCACCAGCACACTGCAGCCTGTAATTTTATTGATTTGTTTCGCCGCTGATTTATAGTGCCCTTATTTAGTTGTCAGTTAGGCTCAGAGGTTACTGCAATTCCGTAGGAACGCAACTTGATTTTATCTACGTCGGGGATTGCCTCATATATGGGCCGGGAAAATCCGGGGGGCTGGAGATCGTCTCCAAAAAGAGAGGTCCCCAAAAATCGCCTGCTAAAAATTCTCGGCGAGGGTGTATTGTAGTTGGGTATCCAACCGCCGGTCCCTGTTCCGATTTTTGTTGGAAGCAGTTTTATGGCCAATTTTTTCTTGCAATGTCAGAGAAAGAAGAGATTATTTTCCAGCGCACTCTGGAACCGACATTTTTTTTACCATCCACGTTGATTTTTCAGCTAATCTTTATTCGAGAGTATTCGATCGATAATTTGGCTCAATCCGCCCGGCTAAGCTCACTGATAATCCCCTCACTATATCCCGGTTTAGTGGTAACAGCGTATATTTAACACACGTGGCCGGAAAATGAATGGAGCTGTTTGAGCTGAAAATTCGAGCGAGGTGAAGGGAATTGCTTAAAAATCGTAGTTTCTATCTAGAACGCTATTCTTGTCTCTAATCTAAAAATCGCTGCTTTACAAGCAATTTTGGTGCTTAAAATTGACCCAACCAAAATGACGTTCGAGGATAAAGGGGTTCCCGGCCCGGAGAGGCCTGGCCATACATGTAGCACCAACAGGTCATCCGCCGAAGGGGGAGGTGGTCTGGCGCCGGCCGGGGGTCTGATTATGGGAAGGGTTTGGGCACTAAAAACGCTCAAAAATCGAAAAAATCGCAATTTTTGCCTAAAAATCTTCAAAAATCGCTAATTTGGGCTGAAATACAGAAAAAAGTGCTGTTTTGCAGGCGATTTTGGCAATTTTTATGTCTGAAATTGTAAAAAATAGCAAAAAATTGCGAGAAAAATCGGAGGGAGTCGGGAAAATCGTCCCGGGGGGGTCTGGCCTAAGTCGGGTGGGGGGAGCAGACTCCCCTGTTACTTGTATGGGCCTAGCCATAGCCAGTGGGGCAAGATCAATTGCGTACCCAGGGGTGTTTGGTGGGTTCATCTCCGTAGGAAGTGGAAGTTGAGTTGTCAGTAGCCAGACAGCATCATCTGACAAAGCAAATTGTTTCAGTTGGTAGAGATAGAGGAGAATGAGATTCCAGAAGAGCCGGAAGTGCCGGGCACGGACAGTGCGCCCGATCCGGCGCCTCAGGAACCGGACAACGAGGTGCCTACGCAGCCGCCCAGCATTTATGACCAGGAGCCGACAGACAAGGGCTCCCTCAGCCAGAACTTATTCAAAAGGCCTGGAATTCTTGCAGGTGCTCTATATAGCTGTTTCGCTAAAAGTCTATTCAATTTGTATTAGCTTTAACATTCTGCCATACAGGCGACAGGGCCTCAAAATCTGGCCAAGAAGTATGGAAACGCGTTGTTGAAAAATATTAGTGCTAGAAATTGCAATTCAATCGGGCCAAATTGCTCTTGATAGCTAAGAATAAGCTTAAACTGTAAACAAGTACACTTAAATAGCAGCAGTGGAAATGCTAAGTACAGGGTCCGTCAAAAATAAAACAACCCAGCAAACAGACAATTTACTGTGGCGACCGCTAATTTTAACCGATTTGAATGAATCTTTTTTTGAATGAAAGACAAATAAATTATTGACAGATTGGTGTAATTCTCATTAAGATACTCTGTTAGATTGCTGAGATATTTGCCATAAAAGTTGAAACACTGATTTTGGTAATGAACAAACAGTGATTAAAACAAGCCAGCAGACTTTTTGCTGTAACAACCGTAAATCTCAACCATTTCGAATGAATGCTTTCTTAAATGAAATCTCTGATTTTACTTTGGGGCAAATATCTCAGGAACCAAGCAGATTATCATAATGGACACTGCAGCAAACTTTCAAGAATTTATTTGTCTTTCATTCAAAAAGATTAATTCAAATCGGTTCAGATTTCATGTGTTTGTTTGATTACTCGAACAGTTACACCTTATAAGTGATATCATAGAGAGAGCTGCTCAGTCAGAGAGAGGCGTCGGGTGTTGTGGTGGTGGGGTGCGAGAAAGTGTGTCTCAAAAGAAGTTGGGTAATTGGGTTTAGCGGCGGGGTGTGGAGCTGCCGGGTCTAATTGAATGGAAGCCAAATGAGTTTATTGGCCCGGCCAATCATAGAGCCAATTGTGTCTGGGTGCATTAGCGTCTTCTCCTCCTATATCTTCTTTTTTTCCATGTCATCGTCAGTCGCGGCTGGGGGAGAGGCACATTCTACAATCCGTCCTTCTAAAAAACAACTGGCAGATTTTCATACTGTAGCAATCGCAAATCTCAACCGATTTCAATGAATCTTCTTAAATGAAAGCTAAATAAATTCTTGAAGGATTGATGAAATTTTGGTTAATCGGCTCCTGAGATGTTTGCCATCAGAGCCAAAACAGATTTCGGAAATGAACAAGAGAGATTTTTATTATCCCGTTGCACTTCATGATAAAAACGATTCCTGCTACTGCTGAGGGCTATTGGAGGCTTTACAGGTGACACACACATTCGGTTACTTCACCAGTAAAGTCTCGTTAGCCCTCAGCAGTAGGAATCTGTTTTATTGTGAAATGCAACGGAATCGCTCTGGTTCACTGCCAGAATCTGTTTTGATTTTGAGGCTAAATATCTCAGGAACTAAGCGGACTATTTTGATAAAATGTTCACCAATCTTTTGAGAATTTATCACTCTTTCATTCAAAAAGGCTTATTAAAATCGGTTGAGATTTGTGGTTGCTACAGTAAAAAAATCTGCGTTGTTTTTTTGACGGACCCTGTACTTTCGCTTCTATATCTGAATCGATGATGTCGTTCAATTCTGGAGGACATGATGAATGCATGTATCAGGCCATCTGCCGAGGGGGGGCGGGATTGGTTAGTGTGTCTGAACCCTAAATCGGGGGGGGGGGTAGAGTACTAAAAGTTAATTGCAACGCTAATTAGGGCAGCTAAACGCGCTGTACCGCGGACAATTTTTTTGAGCTTTTGTGTCTGCAATGGCAATTTCTAAAAATTGACCAGAAAATCGCTTTCCCGGAAATATTCGAGGGGATCGTAAAGTCCTCCTATCTAAAGATAGTTCGTTTTCAGTGAAATTACCATTTTTTTGTGTTTCAAACTGATAAGAAAAATTAAGCATTTTCAGGGCTAACTAGTTTTTCGGTCATACATGCGACAACAAATGTGTAAGCGATTTTCTTCAGTTTTGTCTCTCAAATAGAGGTTCATGGGTATTTCATACAGGAAACAGGGTTAATCGCCAAAGCGCCTGGAAATGCGTTTTTAGCAGTTTTAATTCTACCTTATGCAGTCACACTGCGTACGCTTCTTTTATAAACCCTTTGTATTTTGATTAACAACGGCTTAAAGCATACATGGGCCGGGGGGGGTAAGGGGGGGTATACCCCTCCCCCTCGGCCGGCCATACCCCCCCCCTCGGCCGTCCATACCACCCCCTCGGCCTTCCACACCCCCCTCCCGGAGGGAGAAAATTTCGCTTATTTAAGGCAAAATAGGCGTTTTTTGGCCTTTTTTTCGGGGGGGCCCCCCCCCCCCCGAGGTCTCAACCCCCCCACCCCCCCTCCGGATTTTTCCGGCCCATGTATGGCTTAAAGGCATTTAAGCTAAGCATTGATGATTTCTGAGCATGTTTCTGAATAGCCACTAGTTATTGGGTCTGGGATAAAAATGTTTGACCGAACAAGCTGAGTGGTAAACCCAAGTAGAAGTACACGTAGCTTTTCAGTTGTCTAGCTGTTCTGTCTTTTCAACTCAGTCATATTTCACCGAAGCATCTTCCGTACCAGTCAATGGTGCAGCGGAAGGAGGGTGTCAGTGACTTTTTGAGTGCTCTTTCTTATCAGCCGGTTGGGCGGTTATAACGGCCGTTTGTCAGCGGGCAAGTGCCTGAGAAGAAAATACGGGCGCGCACTCTGTGTGCCTGATGAAATTGTGCGGGGAGGGGGCGCTCGGGCACTCAATTAATCTTTTCCTTTTGAAGCCAGGCCGTGCCATGGCAGACGAAACTCTATCCGGACCGGCGCTAATTGCTGCTCGCGCCTAATTGTTGACATGGCACCGGCGCTAAATTGCATGCAAATGGCTGTTCTGCTAGAAGCCAGGGCCCGGCAGCCCAGAGATCAGCTGCTCTTAATAAAAAATATTTGCTGATCTGACATGCAACTGAGGGCTTGACAATTCGTAGGGAAACGCCAACCACCGAATGCCCCTCGGGACGACTTTTTCACATTATTTGGGGACATGTAAATGGCAAGTGGGATATGCTGAAGAGGTTGGAAGGCATACATGTAACAGGTCATCCGCCGATGGGGGGAGGGGGGGTTGGGGGGGTCTGGCGCCGGCCGGGGGGTCTGAGCCAAAATTTAGGGGAAGGGGGTGGGCACTAAAAACGCTCAAAAATCGAGAAAAATCGCAATTTTTTGGCTAAAAATTGCCAAAAATCGCTAATTTGGGCTGAAATACAGCTAAAAAGTGCTGTTTTGCAGGCGATTTTGGCAATTTCTGTGTGTGAAAGTGTAAAAAATTGCATAAATTTGCTCGAAAATTTACTTGCCAGAAAAATCTGAGGGGGGTCGGTGAAATCGTCCCGGGGGGTCCCCATCTGGGGGGGGTCTGGCCTAAGTCGGGTGGGGGGCAGACCCCCCCCTGTTACATGTATGTTGGAAGGGGATTGTCTGCAGTGAGAGGTGGTTACTAATAATTGCTCAAAATCTGTAAACTGCTCTGAAACAAAACACAGGGTTCGTGCGGGACCTGGAATGTCAGGGAATTTGGTGTCTGGTCAGGGAAAAATTTACGAGCAGCAGAAACATCTCGCCGCCAAATGGTCTTGTCAGAGCATTACACAACACCGTTTTGAAAATCGGTCTTCTGACTTTAAATACTACTACTGAAACCGAAAATTAACCCTCTGAATACCGTTTAAATGCGTTTTACAAAGTCAAGTTTTTAAAATTTTCTCGGATTTGTTGCAGTTTCCTCACTCTTGTTGGTCAGGGAATTTTGACTTCGGTCATGGAAAAGTCAGCGAATTTTGCTATACAAAAGCCGCAGAAACCCTGAAACACAATACAAGTCTTTAAAAAACAATAAGTCTGTAAAAATGAACAAGTCTGTAAAAAGACTACAAAAATTTGCTCAACAGAACAGGAAAATAAAATAACACTGATTTTAGTTCAGAAAATTAGAAAACCTACACTAGACTAGCTAGTGCAGGTACAACGCGGTACGGTTATTCATATTCGTGTCGCCATTTGCTTGGCACCTTAGAGTTCTTTGTAATAATAGCGCTTAGCTATTAAGCGAATAAGCTAAAGGGTCGATTCTCACTTTCAGCTGTGTTCGGCGGGGCAGTGGTTGGACTGCTGGCGGCCATTCTATTGGTGATGTTCATAGTGTACCGTATGCGCAAGAAAGACGAAGGCAGCTACGCACTGGACGAGCCTAAAGCCCCGCCCTCCTACCCCTACGCCTATCAGAAAGCGCCGACCAAGGAATTTTATGCATGAAAGAGACCGACTGACTGATTGATTGACAGATGCATTTCTTCTCTGGTTGGAAAGAGCAACACCCCTTAATCCTCAGATTGCTGCTACTAAGGCGTCTTCGCTGCCCCTCTACAGCCTAGCTCGTTTGTCTCTGTGCATATCCTATTATTACAGTCAGGCACTTAACGCCGTTTGTGTTACCGACACCATATAAGGTGCCGGTACCATATATGGTACCGCTTATATGGTGTCGGTACCATAAGCGGCGTTAAGTGCCTGACTGTATTATCTGTTTATTGTTTAGAACTATGAGCACTTTAGTAGCCTGAACAACTTACTATTTATCTGTCTGTATAGACGGCGGTTTGAGAGCTTGTTTGAAGTTGGAAGATCGGTACTACTAAATCTGGCAAGCTTGCCCCCTGTCTATGTCGGTTGAAGGATTTGATTTTTGACCGCAAATTCGCAGTGCCACACGATTTTGTTGCATTATAATAATTGATTAGCGTAAAACTTCCAATAGTAGCGCCCTTTACCGACAGCCCGAAAATACAAAACGCGCACGCTCTAATAGTAGCGCCGTTCTAATAATAGTGCTCCCACGCGCACTACTATCAACGCTTTGTACGTGTTTCCAATGTAGAATACTGTCCTTTTGAGACAATTTTCTTTGATTAAGCTTGAAAACATTAGTCAGACTAAAACTCATATAAAGATTGCTTGTGTTTAGACAAAAATAGCCTGTATTTTCAGAAAAATGAGGATACTTGAGATGGCCAATCTAGCATTGAAATAATAAATAGCGCCCTCAAAAAGCAATCACGAAAAAATAATGCAGTTATTAGAAGAAGTTTTACGCTAATTAGGTGAAAGGATTTTGTGCGCGTTGTTGGTCTCCTCTAAACTGTATTCCAGTAAGCATTTCGATGTATTAAGCAGGCAGATCTAACAAGACTGTAGTTAACAATTTTATGTACATCCAATCAGTTCGTCAGTCAGTACTTGATTCGTTTTTGTTCGTGCTGCGTACACAAAACGGGGCCACTATTGTCTGAAGGGCCCCGGGGGCACCCGTTTTGGGACGCGGATGCTCAATAATAAATAAGTTTTTGGAATCTGTTTTCTTGGCACATTCTTTAAATGGTACATACGCAAAAAAGTGTGTGTTTTGGTCGGCATGTCTGATAATTAATTAGTGTGCTGATTGTATTTCTTCTTGTTACGTGCAGTTGTTTTGGTTGACTACCTTGAATGGCGATCAAGAATCTATTTGAAACGTGCTGTACATAATTATTATAATACATTTCGTTCAAGCTTCTGTTGTGAGAGAGCCAATATACCATCGCAATTTGATATCCTCGTGTACATAATGAGTCCGACCCCCGGCCGCGGAATAAAATCACAGATGTCTGTCGTCTCTTCGTATTGATTGGTTTGCTCGGCCTGTGTCCACTCTGTCGGGGTGCTGTATTTGGCGTCTATGGCTGGTATTGGCAGGTCAATGCAAAGACCGTTGGTCTGTGGGGTAAATATGCTCTCAGCTTTGAGTGCTTACATCGGAACAAAACGTCTGTTCGCTTTGTCTGAAACTTTTATCGCATTTTTGCAAAGTCTACCGGTCGAGAGGATGGTAAAACTGGTTTTAATTGTCATTGTCAACCGAGATCGGGCGGCCATCAGGCAGACATGTATAGTGGGGGGTCAGCGGAATCGGCCGATATGGTGTGCGTTGGACATCCCTATGGCCCCAAAGTAAAACCCTAAAACAGTTCCGCCCAACTCCCTCTGGGTACCCAGCAATGGCCATCCATGGTTCTCTATGATGGGGCCATTTTCCATAGTAAAACGCCAAAACACCCCTCACGGAAATGACCTTTTCTCTGGGGGGCGAGCAAACTCAGACCCGTGCTATGCAGCGTTCGAAAGCTCACATCATGGGCTTTCAGAATCTGTAATAAAATTTATGGTGATTTTTGTTGTTTCAAAAATAATCGATCCCGAAGTATCGATTTATCACGATTTTATCAGTTTTCAGCAGCCAAATAAAATGGTTTGGCATGAAAATTTGATGAGCATACTAGGTTTTCTGACACGGCAAATTCAATGGCGTGATCCATTTGTGCATAGGATCATGTGATCAATCGATAGCCAGCAATGGCCATCCATGGTTCTCTCTGATGAGGGCCATTTTCCGTAGTAAAACTCCAAAACACCCCTCACGGAAATGACCTTTTCTCTGGGGGGCGAGCAAACTCAGACCCGTGCTATGCAGTACAGTTGCTAAGTAAATTTATTTGAAATATAATTAAATTATAATTTACTTACCATATGCCCAGAGAAATATAATTAAATTAAAATTTACTTACCACATCTGAGAGAAATTTAATTTAATTAAAATTTACTTACCACATTTAATTAAATTAAGTACATTAAGCATATTTAAAATAGGCCTGATTTTGGCGCCTAACACCTTCAGCTTTGCTTCCATCTAAGAAAGGCTACTATAACAGTTATCTAGAATGAAAACTAAACGAGGGTGTCACAGGTTAAGTCAAAAAGAGACATAGACAAAGGCAGCTGAGGGTGAGAGAGTTTGCCCGCCTCAAGCTCTGACCTACAGCCAGACATGGGCTAGCATTTCGGCTGATGGGGGGTAGAATTTTCAATTCCTGAGGGGGGGCTGAGGCAGGGTACGAGCGCCTGATGGGGGGCTGATCATTAAAATAAGTTAAAATAAGCTATTCTGAGCTCATTTACGCCTATTCCAGGCATATTTTTATCATAATTTTCTATACAAAATTCTTCCCAAAAATTCCTGATGGGGGTAGCGGCCGGCTGATGGGGGGTAGATCAGAGCCTGTTGGGGGGCCAACCCCCTCAGCCCCCCC
>JASANB010007143.1:0-108973 GCA_030248155.1 Sabatieria punctata
TTCTTCCAAACCAGTAGACCAACTGGGCCCACCACACCCGTCTTTTGGGTAGATTGCAACCTTCAAAAAGTAACTGAATAGTCTTCAGATAGATAGTTTCACATCTGTAGTTTAGCATAGGCAAATTAAGGCCACCGTCTTTCCATGGGCGTACTAAGGTATCGGTTGCTATTGGACGCCATTTTGGGTAATCCCAAACGAAATTCAAAATCATTGTTTTAACTGCCTGTAAGTCACAGGGCTCTGGTGGGTCGAAAGGTATGATATGGTAAATCTTAGATATTAAGTATATGTTTACAAATCTGATATGGTCGTACCAGTTCATGTGTTTTTTAAAGCATACTTCAAGCCGTTGCTTCATATTCCCAATCGCTTTTTCCCAGTTGGATCGATGCTGTTTTTGAAAGTCATTTTGTACATAGACTCCAAGAATTTTCAGTTCATTTCTTATGTGCTCAGCTGGTAACCCATACGTAAAATCGGGCGCTACATACCCCAGCGGCATAACTTCGGTCTTTTCTTTATTGATTTTAGCTCCTGATGCTTTACAAAAACGATCCATTTCATTTTCTAGATGGACATAGTCAGCCGGTCGGCTCAAAAAGAATACGTTGTCATCTGCGTATGATAAGCATTTCAGTTCAGTCACGCCCGAGTAGTACGGTAGTCGGTACCCCTCTATCCTTGTGTTTGCCCGTACGGCTGCAAGGAAGGGTTCTGCTTGTAAGACAAATAATAACATAGACACAGGACATCCCTGTCTTATACCTCTAGCTATCTCAAAGGTCTGAGTAAAAGTACCGTTCACCTGTACTTTAGCTTGAATTCCTTCGTATATGGTTGCAATCCATCTCAAGAATATGGGGCCAAATCCCATTTTGTGTAGAACTTTCTGCATCCAGATTTGGTCAACTCTATCAAAGGCCTTTTCGTAGTCATAGGCCATTAGCAACACTCCATGTTTCTTAGCTTTTAGATATTCCTGAAGCGTTCGTAGTAAGATCAAATTCTCAGTCATACTGCGGTCAGCGATACCACATGCCTGTGTCACGTACACCAAAGAAGGCATTACTTTTCTAAGTCTGTTCGCCAGAACTTTACTTATAATTTTATAATCTACAGTAAGGAAACTGATCGGTCTCCAGTTTTTTAGAAGTCGCGGGTCCGCTTTCTTGTACAAAAGAGTTATTACTGCCTCTCCCATCGAGTTTGGCGGTGATCCGGCAAGCCAACTAGTATATATTACCTCCAACAGGTCCAAACCAATAATGCTCCAAAAGGCAACATAGAATTCTTTAGTCAGACCATCTTTACCGGGAGTTTTCCCATTTTTCATACTTTTCAGAGCTCTAAGGGTTTCAGTTTCCGTGATAAAGCCTTCACATTCAACATTTTGTTGTTCGTTCAAACTGCATTGTAAGTAAAAATATTTTTGTTTTTGTGTGTACATGTTCTAGCAATTGTTCCTGACTCTGTACCTCCGTTTCTTCAGAACTGTACAATTTAGAGTAGAAATTATACACAGCTTCTAAAATTCCATCTTTTTCAGTTAGCAAGTCGCCATTTTCTGTTATCTCTGAGATCGTTCGAGATTGACCACTTTTATACTCATAGCGTTTGTACCACTCACTAGAGCCACTTTCAAAGTTCATTTCAGTTTTACGGGCCCGTACGTAAGTCCCTTTTACCCTGTTTTCTTGAATTTCGAGCAATTTAAGCTGAATTTGTCGAATCTTACCGGAATTATCGCGTCCTCCACGAGTTGTTTCGTGTTGTAGGCGATCCAACTCCTTCTGTAAGTCCTCTTCTCTGGTCTGCTTCGCTTTACGAGCGACGAGTTGTCCGTATGTACACGTGATTCGGCCAAGGTGCTCCTTGCCCTTGTCCCACCAGTTCAAAATCTCTGTTCCTATCGGTTTTTGCGTCCGCCAGTACCACCAAAATCTTTGCACTTTTAGTTTAAGTTCGTCGTGTTTTAGCAGACTATTATTACACTTCCAAAAGCCTCTGCCCCACCGCGTCCAGTGGGGCTGTTGGATTTTGATACGTAATTTTGCGTGATCAGATACCAGAGTAAACGGCTCGTAATGTATTTCATTCAGATAACGTTCCGTTTCCTGTGAAGCATAGATCCTGTCAATACGGCTGTACGCATTTCTGGAAGAGAAACTATACTCTATTTTATTAGGATAGCGGTTCCGCCACGCATCAATAAATTGACTATTGTACAGTAGGTTGAACAACACTTTAGCCTGTCTATCAGAGGGCTGTATTTCGTGCGTACCTCTATCCAACTGAGCATTGGGGACTGCGTTCCAGTCCCCTACCAAGTAATCACACTTTTTCGGTGTCCACACGTTCGAAAAATGTTCTACCCATCCTCTAAGTCCATCATCAGTCTGGCGCGAGGCATAGATGTTCCAAATTCTAAATTTCTTTTGACCATATATCAGTTTTAAAATCTGGACAGTCCCAGGCATTTTTACATCACACGACTTTACAGATTGAATAAGCTCTCGTTTTACAAGAAAAGCTGTTCCTCCGGAATGGGCCGTCCCCATATTCCAGAAGATTTCACCATCAAAATTTCGTTCTACTTGAGATTTCAAGAGAGGACTAGGATTATGGATTTCTTGAAGGGCCGTTATATCGGCTGACCGAATTTCGTCTAAAACAAATTTCCATTTCGGAGTCGCTAAATACAAATTTTGATGTCCTACCAATCCATTTACATTGTACGATACCAATACGAGATTTTTTGCCGCAGCCATTGTTACGCTTTAGAGGAGCCCTTACTGTTTCTGGGCCGAGGCGCCGTGTTTTTGGTTGCTCCTGCGTTCCTCACAGTAACCTTGTCAGTTTTTTCTGGTGGTTTATCCAGAGTCGGCTTGTCAGGCGGATGTGAAATTTTTGGTCGTTTTTTATCGAAAGTAAACTCTGCCGATCTCTGTCGATGTTTTGACACCCTAGCTGGTTCTGAGGTCACAGAGCCGGTTTCACTTGCTTCGTTGGCTGAGGAGATAGTTGCTCTCGCATTAAAAAATTGCTCCATTGCTGCCTTTCGGCTTTCGTCTGCAGGTTTGTCTGAGAACTGTCCAGTTAGCTCCTCGATGGAGCCAATCGGACACACCATTCCCTCTACACGCACACTTTCGTCCATCTCCTGCTGTTGCTCTCCCAGCTCTGGGTACTCCGTTACGTCATCAAGGTCTGGACCAGGACAGGTCCAGGCCGTGTGACCCTGCTTTCCACAGTGTCTACAGGGTGCCTTACACTCTCTGGCAAAATGACCATATTGCTGACAGTTGAAGCATTTTAGCTGATCTTTTTGACCCTCATATTTCGGATAGCACTTGCAGCCCTCAACATAAATTACCGGCGGAATCAATTTCAGTTGGCCATTGAAGAACACATGCCTGATTCCGTTTTCTACCCCTTGCAGGGCCTCGGGTTTGCTGTGTTTACAGCGGTAGACTCGGTACGCATTTCCGTATTGTTTCATTTTTGCGAGCAAGCCTTCATCGTCTATTTGTGAGCCGAGACCAAAAACAGCAACCTTAGTCGTTGCATCGCGCACTCTTTGTTTCTCACTTTCGATCATACCTTTTATGGTTTCAACGGCATCGTAAGCCTCAAAATCCGTTTTCTGGTCAGAGTTCTCAGGGTTTTCGATCGTGATAACACCTAGATCTTTCAGAGACTCGAACATTGTGTTCTTATACTGCACGCTTTTAGCTACGATCAAGTACCCAGGTAGTTCTCCCCAGGACTGAATAGACTGCAAAACTTCAGGCAGCGTCAAAAAATTTACAACTAGATCTTGACCAATCTTTTCTATTACTTGAGCGACTGACGGAACATACTCAGGCTTGTCCACTGTTGGACAGAAGTAGAGTGATTTATCGTACTTGGACTCCCAGTTTTCGCCCAGTGCTTTTTGGAGATTGAATCTCCTTTCAAAAGGAGGCCGGTCGCCCCCTGATCGCTCAGCCATGACGGCCCCTGTTACACGCGTGGCTTTTAGCTACAGCGCAAGGCCGCGTGCACCCTAGGCCAGCACCAATCAATAGACTTACACCGCACGGACAGGTCAAGGGTCAGTTAGTTGTAGCACAAATCCAACCACTTTGTTAGTCGAACCAATGAACCAAACAGCAACGAAAGGCAGGTCCTTGAATCACTGTCCCCAACCAAAGGCTTCTTATCCACTTGTCCACTTATCACGGCGCAGGCGTCCAAAAGGCAAAGAAGCACGCTACAGAAATTGAATACCTCAAGTTTTTGGGTAAAAACCATTGAACTGGGCACTCAAAATTTACCTCAGTAAATGGGTATTAACCACTGAAAAAACGCCTGCATGTGGATGCGCCAATTTGAAACAATAACAAGACAGATTTTCAATTTGTTTGAGAAGAGAACATAGTTGTAGAAGTTAAAAATAGATGTACAGGTGGTATGAAGACATTTGTGACTATTAGTACAGTCAATTTGGACAATGCAGGCTGACAGCAGCCTATTTAAAAAGTATCTGTGCCACAGTTAAAGAACAGGGCACTCAAAATTTACCTCAGTAAATGGGTATTAACCACTGAAAAAACGCCTGCATGTGGATGCGCCAATTTGAAACAATAACAAGACAGATTTTCAATTTGTTTGAGAAGAGAACATAGTTGTAGAAGTTAAAAATAGATATACAGGTGGTATGAAGACATTTGTGACTATTACTACAGTCAGTTTGGTGATTGCAGGCTGACAGCAGCCAATATAAAAAGTATCTGTGCCACAGTTAAAGAACAGGGCACTCAAAATTTACCTCAGTAAATGGGTATTAACCACTGAAAAAACGCCTGCATGTGGATGGGCCAATTTGAAACAATAACAAGACAGATTTTCAATTTGTTTGAGAAGAGAACATAGTTGTAGAAGTTAAAAATAGATATACTGTACAGGTGGTACGAAGACATTTGTGACTATTACTACAGTCAATTTGGGATTGCAGGCTGACAGCAGCCAATATAAAAAGTATCTGTGCCACAGTTAAAGAACAGGGCTCTGAAAATTTACCTCAGTATATGGGTATTTTTTTTAACACTGGGAAACACAAACCTTAAAATTGGGTAAATTTTTTTTTAATTAATTAACAAAGGTTCACATCCAAATAACAACATTCCTTTCAGCATTCGTTAAACCTATTATATCAGGTATATAATAGAATGCTCTGAAGACGCTTTTACCTTTGCAAGTAAGTATCCTGTTAAGTATTATTTTTAGCTTTCGCTTGAAGTAGGGTAGGGTGGGTAATTCAATTTGTTTCTGTTCAAAATGTTTTCTAGTTTCCCAGATTGTTCTTTGCATAAGTTGTATAACAATGTTACACAAGTTATGCTCCTGTACACCAAATATTTTTTCTTCATTTGTCAGGGGGAATTTGTTCAATTTTATAAGCAAAGGTTCAACTCTTCTCCATGCATCCTGGGCACGCACACAATGTAAAAATACATGAGCAACATCTTCATAGACACTGCATATTGAGAAGAGAACATAGTTGTAGGAGTTAAAAATAGATATACAGATGGTATGAAGTCATTCTCACTATAACAATTGTCAATTTTGTCAATGCAGGCTGACAGCAGCCAATATAAAAATTGTCAGTGCCACAATTAAAGAACTGGGCACTCAAAATTTACCTCAGTAAATGGGTATTAACCACTAAAAAACGCCTGCATGTGGATGCGCCAATTTGAAACGATAACAAGACAGATTTTCAATTTGTTTGAAAAGAGAACGAAGTTCTCTGGGCAGCTAACAACCAAATAGGACGAAGACTACACTGGTGAATAAGCTCATTACCGGAGAGTGCTGCATAGGGTACCCCTCCAGATAGCGTACCCGGGGTACACTAACTGGCACTTAGTGCCGGATTGTGTACCCGGGGTACACTATTTGGAGACAGGTTTTATGTCATGGGTGTCCAAAATTTCCAACATTACGGTAGATTTAAAGCAGGTCTACGTATATTTTTTGCGAATTTTCAACCGTTTTTACTGATACAAACCTCACAAGAATGGAAACTTTGACCAACCACTCTCATTTTCATGGCAGAAACAGTAATCTCGATTGGAAAATTGCATTTTTTCTCAGAAATCGTGAAAACAAGCAGTTTAACATGATTTGGCTAAGTGCCAGTTAGTGTACCGGGTACACTATCTGGATCTCATTTTTGTTGCGGAAAATGCTAAGTGCTGGTTAGTGTACCCGGGTACCCAATGCAGCACTCTCCGGTATGAGTCAAATCACAATGGTGTAAGAAAAGCTTGGGAAAGAGTCCCTGAGTTTGCTCAGGTCTAGCCTTACTGTAATTTGCTCTTGGAAACCAGCACTTGATTGCATAACACAACTGCAGTAAAAAATACAGACAAGGGCGCTTTACCCAAAAACTGTCTCCTTGCTGCCCCGATTGCCCAACGGGTGCGGAAAGCTGGCAGTTGAGAGTGTTGATTGAAGGCAAACCGACTGTCCAAGGTAACACCCTAGTACTTGCACTCCTCTACAACTTGGATGGCCTCTCCATTTAGGTAAAGCTGAGGGAGAGCCAGGAGGTGATCGCGGCAGATGTTACGAAGAAAACAGAATCATTTTTGTCTTTGCAGCATTTAAGTTCAGGCCAAGGTTGACAAACTGTTGGCAAATCGAGTTCAGATCTGCCTGGAGATGATGCATGTCTTGGGATCCAGAAATTGACCGAAGAATGGAGATGTCATCAGCATAAAGAAGGACGCTGGTGTCACTGTCCAGACGAACTTTAGTCATGAAATCAATAAAGCAAAAAGAGAACAGGCCCGAGCACTGAGCCTTATGCCACACCAGAGTGCATCCGGTGTTGAATTGAGGGCATTTGATGCTATTCGAAAAATAATCGAAAAATGAGCAGCCAGTCGGTCTTCTTTTGGTCAACACTGTATGTACGTGTGTTATGAAGAGAAACATCACTGAAATTCAGTGACTTAATAGAAAATTGAAAGAAAACTCAGACAGCATCTAGATTATCTATAACAATTTTTAATTAAGACACAGAACAGCAGAGCAAAACAAATCAGTACTCAGAAACTGAGAAGCAAACAGATCACTATTCTATCAAGTTAATTCACCGAAACATACATAATCCATTGACCATAGTGCATTACAGATTACATATAGATTTGCTACAGAATTGAATACTTTTGTTGTCCGCCGCTCTCCAATCGAATTATCCTTCCATTGAATGAAGCAAACCGCTGTATAGACTGAAGAACGGCTAATGTAGGGTAAATTGAATCGCAAGGGTAGGGCACCAAGACTAGAACAACGTAGCGCTTAACTTGGAGGAATGGAAGACTTTTTATTTCTACCCCTAGTGTTCGTAGACACATGTGGTCCAATCGGCTTCATCGCTACACAAAGTACATCCAATTGTCGGCGGGCCGCGTGTAACCAAAAGTCGCAATCTCGCAACCTAAAACAAACAAAGTCTAATAATTTTACCTTTTTGGCAACAGCGGTATTAGGGGCCAGAGAATACATTGGTGCTTTGTGAGACAAACTCACATGTATTTAGGCAAAGTTCCAGATGAAGAATGTTCACACATGTTAGCACCTGTCCGCCACCAATCTGAATTCAAATCTAGTCCAGTTCTCAGAGGTCTGTGCTGTCTTGATGACACCAGCCAGCGGCATTCATACTGCCACATTCCTTCTCTGGCAAATGGGCGCCTTCTATAAACAGACAAACATGCGCTTGCTACAAATTGAGAACCCACCGTAGACACTGAGCTCCAACAAGAGCAGCGTACGGATCTACATAGACTCTAGCTGCTAAGAGGTTAGCTCCCGAGTCTTTCTTGGGCCACTCGTCAAGAACTCTACTGTCCCACTCTGCAAGTTTCAGCACTCCACGAAGTACATTCAAGGCAGCAACTGTTCCTTGACTCCAACCATATCTCCAGAACCGATAGGTTTCGTCCCAAATAGTGGCTCGTTCAGGGTTGTCAAAGTTTGGGGGAGCCAGGGCATTGTATTTACGTTGTTGCACCTCAAAAACCATTCCAACAAGCCGCATCAGTTGAGCTCGACTGTCAATCGCAACCAGTTGATAGGTGCGGTAACTTCGGTTTTTCAACCAGAAACCAACTGTTTCGTCTTTCTTCTGCCAAACAAATGCACAATCTGGCGAGTTTACAGTGAGATGGCCTGTCCCGGGAACTTTGAGCTTTGAGCCTGAAAGTTTTCGGAATTTGATTTTTCACATTCCTCTCATCATGTAGTATAGGTCTATAGCTCAGTACTTTACTCAATATTACGCTTTGCAGTAGAGGCATACAATACTGAATATGCAGCAGTGACATTAACTGTAGCTCTTGGACATACATCTCTCTGTAACAAAATTCCTTGCTGCAGTGAAATGCAAATGGCAACTAGTCCACTGCGGAGATACGGAAACATCGATAATAGGTCGCGAACAGTAATTTGCATTGTCATTAGCGCACGACCACTCTGAAATGTTCAACTGTGTTAAATACGTATATACAGACCACAATGCACGCTCACTGTCACAGTATCGCATTGTTTCCTGCAGGCCAGGCAAGTGATCAGTACAACTGTGGGTTACCCATTCTAAAAGAATCAAACACGAACTTTTGACCACAAGCTCTGCAGACCTCACTAAATGACTTAGTCAGTCGATCGGCCTTCATAGCCACGCACTTATGACCTTCATCTTGTCTTTGACCAAGCTGAAAGTTGTCAAAGAAGAAGTCAGTGCCATCCAACCAGTGACAACTGCGTTGGTCACCGGGATGATCGCAGTAAAGACCTAGCCAATAGTGTTTCACATCTGAAAACTGGTATGCAAGTCTGATTGCAGCAAAGCATCATTCAGCACCAACCATAGGGCCCATACTGACAGAGAGCGGGCCAGGTAGTCTTTTCAGAGCAGGGACCCAGCTCCAGGTTGTAGGTGTGATTGTGCTGAACAATTTGACTACAACCGTCCAGGAAAGCTGCTTGAGATGAACTGAGCACAGCCTCTGATCTCCAGTTGATCGGCCCACAGTCTCCATTCACATTTAGACAAACATAGCCTGACTGGTTACACACAAAACTGTCATAGGTGTGAGACCATTTCCACTTCTGATCTGTGCGCCTGAGACCAATATACGCAAATCTGGTCTGGTACAGACTTTTGGAATTGAACAGCTGAAATTGGATCACTTTACTGTGCACTTGAGTATTTGTAAGTTTATTCAAGTTGCCTGCTTAGTTTGAGTCCACAACGAAGTCAGTAAGTCAGGCGCTCCTCTGGGCAAAATGGCCAACGATAAATTCATCGACTTGCAGTATTGATTAGCCTGTTTGTAGTTAGCGGTCAGAAGCGAAGGCATCATGAAACAATAGACGTCATCTCCTTTCTTCCAAATGTATGCTGGCATTTCAAAAGACAGGTCCTCACACTGATTCTCCATCGCATTTCTTACTAAAACTGAAGTTAGTAACTATTTTGTTTACATAAAACAGTTGAATACCTCCGGTTTTATGTTTCAGAGGGAAATATCCTTCTTGCTGCCCGATAAAGTTCACTCCCCAGCTGCGCATCTTCTGCGTTCCATGCTCATTCTCAAACTCATAAAACTCGCCCAGCTTTGGAATGCGGAGTGTGATTTTGTCAATGGCGCATGCTTCAGGCGTGAACACACGACTGCCATAGTGAACTCCACAGAAGGAGAACTTAGTAATAAGATGCAGTTCATTGATAAAAGGTATGAAGGGCAAGAAACCGACAATTGTACTCAACCAAATGGCCGTGGTGAATGCAATGCGTTCTCTGCTATGACCGATGGTGCCAGACGAAGTAATTGTGCGAACAGATTTCTCCGCAGCTCTGGGAAACTGCAGTCTCATCATCATGTATGACAGCCAAACATGGCTCTTTGTTGGGCTGAAGATCTCCTGCTCTTCATTGACCTCAACCGGCATTGTTTCCAATGGGGACTCTTCTGGGAAAGGAGAGCCTTCCACTGGGGACTCTTCTGGCAAAGGAGAGCCTTCCACTGGGGAAAGAGGGTCGAGTGAACGCAGTTCTAGCTCCTTATTCTTGAGTTCTTGCTCCAATTCACGTAAATCAAACCGTTGAAAGAACAGTTTCGAGTCCAATTCGAACTTCATCTTGGATTCATCACCTATTGACACTCCTTGGCTCAGTTTTCCTGGTGGCAGCTAGATTTTAAAAGTTAGAGTTAAGTCGAATGGAAAGTTAAATTAGCATACATCTCATTTAAAATAGAATACTGCATTGCGCATCAGCACTCGGTACTTTTCGCAACAAAATCAGATCCAGAATGTGTAAACTTTCAGGTGAACGTTTGTTTGTTTGTTTGTTTGTTTGTTTGTTTGTTTGTTTGTTTGTTTGTTTGTTTGTTTGTTTATGAGTTCCACTGTCCTTTCGGACAGCACAGGACACCCCTCGCTCTTTGCAGAGGCCTTCAATGGGGTAGCCCTGTCTACAAACAACCCAAACGTGAAAAACACTTACTTTTTGATACGCCAATTCATGCAAGTCTGAGTCCGAGTATAGCCCAATTAATTCTTTGTTCAATTGGTAGTTATCACAGTGTGCGCTGGCCTGCTTAATCTTTATCTTCAGTTTCGTTATCTCTTCCAATAGCTCTGCTTCACGCACGTCTCCATGTGACCATAAGCGCGTCCATTGTGCTCTTAACCACTTTTACAACCGTTTAAGCAGTTGAGTAAAATGCTAATACCTTATTTCGATTTGATCAGCAAGAGAATTGATTCGTTCTTTATTCAGATTGTAGTAGCTTTCTCGTTTGCGCTCCTTTGCCACTAGGAGCTCTGGAGTGTTCTGTGGGGCCACAGCTATGTAGTCCTTATCCACACGCATCGCTTCAGCTAACACATCGAATCCTATGTCTTCAACCTGCTCAGGAGTCATCCTGGACAGTACTGATGAGTATGAATGGGAATGTTTCGCTTTTCTCCTCAATTGCACTTCCTTGATATAGTCTTCCTCCAATTGACTGGTCCTTTTCAGCTCATTTCTCCAGTCATCAGTTCTATAGCGCTGCGGCAACTTGTTAACAAGGTCGGTTTCATGTTGGCTAGAGCTCTGAATCTGTTCGATAAGCCTGCTAATTTCTATCTCATCCAGCTTCTCGTTCACGAACATCTCCCCAGCTTCAACCTGTTTTTGTAAGCGCTGCCGCTCAGGAAAGCCAGGACCTTCTTCGATAGGTGGATTTTGAACTTCAACTGAATTGAGCAAGTCTGACCTGGTCTGTAGTTCTTTTATGTATTGCTGGCCAAGAAACTCATCTTTGAGCTGTTGAGCAGCCTGATCTATGCCTTTCCTGCGCATCCTGAAGTCCAAAACGGCTGGTTCCAGTTGACCCAGTAGGGCAAGTCTCTCCTCGTTGGGTAAAGCAGGCATCCATTGGTCGATTAAATCCTCATTGTGCTTGCTCTGCGCAATCTGTCTCTGCTGGTCAAGCTTATGCTGCCTGTGCTCTTCCAGTAAAGCAATTCTCTCCTCGTATGGCAAAGCAAGTGCTTGCTCATCCAGCAAATGGAGTCCCTCTTCATCCAGTGAAGCAAGTCTCCCCTCATACGGTAAAGCAACTGCCTGCTCATCCATTAATGCAAGTTCATTTCTGATTTCTGTTGACTCGGCAGCACCCGCCATTCTGCCACTTGTTGGTGTTTCCAGCTGCATTTTGAACTGTGCAAGCCTCTCCTCTGCTGCTTGCAAATTTTGGTGTCCAGCAAGAAGCGCTCTTTCTGCTGTTTTTCTAGCCTCAAAGTTCGCTTGGTACGATCGATCATTTTTGAGTCCAATATTCTCATGTCTAATTTCCCAAAGACGCCTTTTTTCCTTTCTTTCTGCTTCACTTAGCTGTTTGCCCAAATCTTGCACTATCTGCTGCAAGCTAGTCACTTCATTTTCCATTTCATTTACTGTTGCTAGGTATTCTGCATAACTAATCGGAACCACTGAAGTTGGCATCACTTCATGTGGTATAACTTCATGTGGCATCACTTCTTGTGGCATCACTTCATGTGTTGGCATCACTTCATGTGGCATCACTTCATGTGGCATCACTTCATGCGTTGGCATCACTTCATGTGGCATCACTTCTTGTGGCATCACTTCATGTGTTGGCATCACTTCATGTGGCATCACTTCATGCGTTGGCAACACTTCATGCGTTGGCATCACTTCATGTGGCATCACTTCATGTGTTGGCATCACTTCATGTGGCATCACTTCATGCGTTGGCATCACTTCATGCGTTGGCATCACTTCATGTGGCATCTCTTCATGCGTTGGCATCACTTCATGTGGCATCTCTTCATGCGTTAGCATCACTTCATGTGGCATCACTTCATGCGTTGGCATCACTTCACGTGCTGCTGAATGTTCCAGTGACAGAAGATCTTGGATTACAGAAGATTCAGATGCCAGGTGACTAGGCTGCCTGCCTAATTTTTTATGACTCATCAGTCTTGAAGTGAACGACTCAAAAGTCTCGGTGCCACGGATTAGACCCAAAACTGATCTGTAGTACTCTCTGGCCCAGAAAATTGAAGGAATGGTTATGGCAAAGTCCATCCACGCTCTACAGTAGGCGCCTTGGTATGTGTCCTCGCTGCAGTCAAGCGATGAAACTACCCGACTGTACTGAAATATGTCGCACTGTAGATTGTTTACATAAGCTTGGTACACACGTTTCCTGGCAGTAATGACCGCTTGAACCTAATCACCAGTCTGTTTGCAGCTCTAGGACGAAGCCTTGGGTGATAAACAGTGAAACTGTTGCCTACATCATCGAATACGGTGAACTGGAGAGCGCAGACACTGTGTATTTTCACGTCAACACTCATCACATGATCATAATCTGAAAATGGTGATCGAGATGACATTAGGAACTACTGAAAGCGCGAACACGGAACTGCAAAGTAATTACATTGAATGAAAGGTGTAAGGCATGTGCAATCGCAATGGCGTAGCTGGGAATCGAACCCAGCACCTCTGGATTGCCGGTCCACTGCTCTAAACACTAAGCTACACGCCGATGCCAGAACAACACCTTAAACTCAGTATTTGAGAAAGCTAGCCAGTCAAAAGCATAAGCCATCGCGAAGCAAAGGCAACGCACATCCTACCGTACGCGTACCTACTGTACTGTAACCACAACGCTAGTAACCACCACTTGAGACAAGCGGGTAGGACAGAATAATGTCAGGCTTCTCATGAGGTTGGTATCTAATTAGTGAAGCATCGCCATGCAGCTTAGTCAGTTAGCAGGCAAAAAAACCCTGACTGACCTGTTTCAGTGCTGCGAATCACCCTGTGACAAATGAAGGAGTGTGGTTCACTGCAATCGACTGTAGTCAGCTGAATTTTCGCACCACTTTCCATGTCCACCACTGCACAAGCATGACGTATCTGTTGGAATTTCTTGGCTTCAGCCTGTACATCTTGTCTCAGAATTTGCTCCCAAGTGAACTCATCCTCAATGGGTGAAACCGGCTTGTACGGAGATACTGTCTGCCCTTCATTACATGTTGACCAGCTGCATTCTAGTGTATCGGCCGTCCAGCCCCAACTATGGTTTCTGAGTGACTCCAATCGATGGAGACCCGTCCACAAACGACTGGGCAGGGTCGCAGTCTGCTTCTGTAACTCACAATACAGTATCCAATGTAAAAACATACTGGTTTCTACCGAAAGCTGCAGATACAATTGATCAAGCAGTTGTTGACTGTCAGTTTTGGCCAACGAACCTCTTAGATCGGCTGTACAGGCCTGCAGAGCTTCACCACTGGTCTTGAACAAACTGGTTGGAACCACATAGCAGTAAGAGCCGATTGAGGTTTTGAAGTTTACATTATCGCCTGACTCTTGTGACACACACGGGTCATCCATTTCGAGATCTACAACACAAACTTCTGTTTAATTGCTGACAGCATTCAGATCGATGTCACACCTATATCAAAGTTGCTATAGCCCTTACTAGCAGAAGCTACTCCATTTGGAGTAGTACCCCACCCCACATAGAATCACACTTTTCAAAGCGTGATTGTACACATATTTCACCACCTAATCACGCCTTGTGTGCGGCTGTTTGTTGCCATAAATGTAATTGGAGAATGAAAGTGCAAAAAAGTGATTGGCCGGCCTCATATCAATCACGCTTTTTGGTCAGACGATGAGTGTTGCATGCAAAGCGTGATTGGCCAGTCACCGTCAATCACGCTTTTTTGAAAGTTTCAGTGGATGCAAAAACATTCACAGCGTGATTAGCATTTATACTTCACGCTTTGAGTGCGGTTGTTAGGCAGGCATTTGCTACAAATTTTTGTGGTTGCGTGTCCCTATGGAGCAAAAAATTTTTGCGTCTTGAGATAGTAGTAAATTTGTCAAAAAAGAATCTACAATTTAGAAGCATGCCTATAGTACTTGGTTAATTTGCCCAATCATGTTTTAGTTTTCGCAGATGTAATTAAGATTGCTTACCAGCATCTAGGAATTTTTTCTTTAACAGTTCTTCAATTTCCAGCTGTTCCAGTTGAGTGCGAATTGTTGCCAAACCGAGCAACTCTTTGTGATTGGGTGAGACAGTCTGGACGTTAGACACGATTGGGAACTTGGTCTCGGTGGTACTGTAGCAGTATGGTACATCGAAGGGTTGGTAACTGTCACACCCTAAGCATACAATTCAAATTGATCTACGAGTTATTGAATTTCCTACATGACCTGTACTTTTTGAACGTTCAGTCTGTACCGTATCTTTTGAATATCTTAAGAGCACACTTACTGCATTCCTTCCAGTTCTCTGGTTCACTGAGAATTGTAAATAACTTCTGCTCAGATTTGAATTCCCGCGAAGTTACCGTAATAGAATGATCGGAAGCTGAAAAATGCACCCCCCACTGTTGCAGTTACACAAGATGTAACAGATCAGTTTTTACCAGAAAAGTGCCGATATTCGCATATGAACGGCAGTTCCTCATCGCAATCGAACCCAGTGAGTATTGTGGCTGACCGTTTGGACATCAATTGAAGAGCGGCACAGTCTCCACTCATACTGCTAGACCACTGAAACTCGTCCGACCATGGATCCATTGAGTTCCCATCTACACCTTCATCCCACATCCAGCCCACGTCTTTCTTGCGTCCACCGAGCCAGGCGTGGGATGTATCCTGCAAAAAGCGACAACTACACACTGCACCCCACTGTGTGGTCGTAAGGGGGCGTGAAAAAATTACATAATGGCATAAGGGGGACGGCAGCGGACATGGTCGCCATGAAGGAAACTTACAGATTTGATTAAGTTGGTTTGTCCAATGGCTAGCGCAAATGACTGGGCGAACGTTGGAAGTGATCTGTCAGAAAAAGTTGCCAGCTGCCACTGAGAGCCCATCTGACTGCACGCTGTCTTAGCCTCTTCGTATTCAGCACTCCAACTGCTCAGTGTGTAGCATCTGTCTCCATAGCTCATCGCCAACAGCGGTTCCTTTTCATTTATCGTTCTTGCTGCTTCTGTCGAGGCACACATGTCTGAAACACAAAGGCTGTTGTTTTCTTATATGCAAATTTGCTGATTCCCCCTGACCTAAACACACAAACGTTCATTTAAATTTTGGTGTATGGTGTGCTTCATGCAAATTTTTACCGTCAGGTAAAGAGTCAATGGTTAGTAGTTTCATCTTGAACGTTTCGTCGGTGCTGTCATAGTCGACCTGCGTAGGAGCTGTTTGCCTTTGAAAAAGTACATCCGGTATTTCTGTAGACATCCATTTGCACAAGTCTTTCTTGCTGTGGGGACAGTTCAACCAAAGCACAGGGAACCAAGGTTTCTGATTTGAGCCAGAGTATCGATTGGTCACAGCGGCCGCCAAAGTTCTGTCGTTGAGTCTACGCCAGTGAACGCCAGCCGCGACAAAATGGTCCGGTTGAAAACTGCGGAAAAACGTAGTCAGCTTTTCAATGTCTTCTTGTCCTCGTAGAACTGCTGGATGGAGCTAAAAGGGCACTCCTTCTTCTCGCCACGCTGGATCAGCCGTAGATAAATTGAACCAGGAACACTGATCCAAGTCTGTTCTGGTGATAACGCACAAACAACACAAAACACAGAAAAACAAATAATTCATAGGTAGGCACAACACAAATACCAAAGTAAAAAAGAAAATCTGCATACACAATAGAGGTAGTTTACAGAGTACCCCACAGGATAGATCAATGTAAATTTTGTCTCATAACTTCGTGATTTTTTGCGCTGAGGCGTGCGTATATTGTGGTAAATCATGGAAACTATGGTCACAAAGGTATATTTTATCTTCAAACGACCAATAATGGCAAGAACAACACAGATCAGTCATTACTAAACTACTATCGATGAAAATAAGCATATGCCACGCAGTACTGTCCATATATACGTTTATCACAGGATTGACTACATATTTTGTCAGCAACCCGTCCTAGCAGAAGCTACTCCATTTGGAGTAGTACCCCACATTGAATCATGCTTTGCGTGCGGCTGTCTTTAGCATAGATGTGATTGGAAAATAAAAGTGCAAAAAAAGTGATTGGTCTGTCACGCGTTTTTGTCAGACAACGCACAGTGCTGCATACAACGCGTGATTGGCCAGTCACGTTTTTTGAAAATTTCAGTGATTTTAAAAACATATTTTGCGTGATTACTATTTTTAGGCACGCATTGCATGTCCCTATGGCCAGGCACGCAAAAAAATTCTGCGTCTAAGAGTTAATACCACTGCTCTCCAAACGTACTACAATTCCATCGAGCGAACTAAACCGCTGTGTAGATTGAAGAACAGCTAATATAGAGTAAAATTGGATCGCAGTGGTAGGCACCAAGACTACAAATGATTTTGGCAGGCTACAAATTGACTACAAAACTACTAATTCAAAATTGGCGAATTTGTAGTCATATTTCTTGAAAATGTTCCGATCTTTTCGTATGTTTTTACACAAATGGATCCCGTAATCGGCATTTTGAACTGTGCTGAGCTTACGATAATTTAAAAAATAGTGAAACAAATCGAGAAGCAATCTATTTTATAACGTTTGGAAAAATTGGGTGGGAACTGGCCTAATCTTGTCCAGAAGACGAATATCCTAATTAATTAACGTGGTCCGGATTAAGGAGACATGACTGAACCATTTGGTACCCAACTGACAGTGAAGCAAAGTGCACGAGCCAAAAGTTTAAACCAATCAGAATCAGATCACAGGAAAGTTTTAACAGCATGAACGATATATTTTTTGTCCAGGTAAACGCAGGCATTGTGACTGTGTTTTAGTAGTCCGATTGTGCCCATGGTTACGGCGGAGGGGTGTCCCGGCATGCAATGAGTCAACCACTGTTCGTCCGGCAAAGACAGATCTTTGAGGTTGTAATACAAATGCTTGGCGATTTGTGCATAGCGTTTTTCTTGGTCCGGTTCAGCGTGTTTCACCTTCAGAACAACTGCTGTTACAATCTGCCGAATTGTGCGGTTGGCACAACTCCAATCTCCTGCAATTTATAGAGGTAGTTTCTGCTAGTTTTCTTTACTCCACAAACTATTGGCACAGCTCAACAATGGCAACTAACCTGCCAAGCTTTCTTTGCCCTCCACGTCGTAATTTCCGCTGTAATTCTTGTTCGGGTCCACTTGTAGCGTAAGAATTTTCTCATCGGCCTTCTCTGCGTCAACCATAACAAGGTCGCGTGCCAGTCCCAGTTCATCTGTATAAACGGTGTTGCTATTAAAAAGAGTTGCAAAGAATTGCAAACATTCAAACCTGCATAAGTGCAACGTTTTTCTAGGTCCCCAAATGTACCCTATCTTATAGCATTACGGCGCAGCTCCATAAGTGCAACCGGAACGCCGCGAAATCATGGCACCGGCCGGCCAGGGATGGATATTTTTCCAAAAAAACCTTGGCCTGTTTTTTCCAGTTTTTTCCGGTTTTTTCTCCAGCCCAAGTTCTGAGTATCCTAGCTTGGTTTGATGATTCCTGACGCTTTCTAGCGCCTCCCTCAGTCTTTTCGGACCAGATACAAGATATAAGATATGCGTTACATAGATAAAAATCACGAAACTGGCATGATACACTGCATACATGTAAACAGGTCATCCGCCTATGGGGGAGGTGGGTTGGGGGGGTTTGGCGCCGGCCGGGGGGGTCTGAGCCAAAATTTTGGGGGAGGGGGGTGGGCACTAAAAAACGCTAAAAAATCGAGAAAAATCGCAATTTTTTGGCTAAAAATTGCCAAAAATCGCTAATTTGGGCTGAAATACAGCTAAAAAGTGCTGTTTTGCAGGCGATTTTGGCAATTTTTGTGTGTGGAAGTGTAAAAAATTACAAAAATTTGCTCAAAAATTTACTTGCCAGAAAAATCAGAGGGGGGTCGGTGAAATCGTCTCGCGGGGGGGGGGGCGGGTCCCATCTGGGGGGTCTGGCCTAAGTCGGGTGGGGGGGCAGACCCCCCCCCAGACCCCCTGTTACATGTATGATACACTGCCTGACAGGCTCCATCAATAAACCCTATATGCAAATTTTCTTACAGCAGATTGTATTTTTGATTTATCATGCCAAGTTTGATCTTTTCTGTTGCTTTTCTAACAGTTTTGAGTCAGTATGGCCTATTATTCATCGCAAAAGTCCATTTTTTAATTGAAAGTTTTTCCGCGATTTATGTTTTTTCGACCGTTAGGAAAAAACCGGTTTTTTTTCGAGAAAACACACCACAAATCCCAGGCACCGGCCATTCGGTTAGAACCTCTGTACATAAGTACAAAACCTAAATAAATGCAACGCTATTTTCAGAAGTACAAGGAGGCTGAAGCTTGCGTAGGTAAATCTAAGAGCTTGGTTGGTGGAGAGGTGTAAGGCGGCAGGGGTGAAAATGTGGTTTATTCTCGAAAACTGAACCGCAGCGAAACTACTGCCTAGGGTTACAGTATACTTATTTCTTAAAACCATTGTTTGAATTTGCTGTGTCATTGTTTAATGAGTTAGGCTGCAATAATTTACAATAATTAAAGTAGTTTCTACAGTGAGCCAATTTTAAACACGCAACCCAGTTTGTTTAAAAAACTGCAAAAACTTGTCAATTTTCAACAAGTGCAGCACTAAAAAACTACCTACATTTATTAGCTTACCCAACAAACCCATGTCTATGCCTACGTCATGGTGTTTCTCCGGCTTCTGCTTCTCTGGACTTTTGTCGTCATCGCCAATAAGCTCTTCTGAAATGATTTATTCTAATTTTACAAACAACTTTGCACTCCAACTATTATGCCTAATATTGTTTTTTCGATGTGTACAGTAAACACCCAGATAAAAACAATCTGAGAAAATTCGAATTGCTCATATACCACTGCTCATGGTACTAGTTTAATATTTCACTGTACGTGTAAAAATCAGATTAGACAACTAGAATTGCTTATTAGACAAGTACCGGTAGTATAGTATAACAAAATTTATAAAGTGGCCAACAGAATTTGAAGATTTGGATTTTTAGTACGCATTTTTAGGCACTAGGAAGAATAAAACAACCCACAGTAACTCAATTTCATTGTTATTTGAGTTTTGAAACAGTTGACTGTGATTGTTCGGTATTTGTCACTCTTATCTGGTTAACTTGGGCTGGGCATACACAAAAATGCACCTCGTCTTTCTAAATATGCATGCCACACAAATTACACATACATCATTGTAGACATCGTGAAACCTAAGCAGTATCTTCCCTACCGAAAAGTCGTGCTTGTACACAAACAAAAACAGTACTATTTGTAAACCTACCCAAATGGTCGAGTATCCCAGAGTCTGTAGCTTCTGTCACATAGAGGACAGCAAGCAGAGTAAGGACAGAAATAAGTTTGCACATTTTTAAAGTCAACAGTCACCTTACCATCACGATACTAAACCGGCACGGCCGTTGTTTTGTTCGATTGCCCACGCCACACTCTCTGTTTATTCTGTTGTAAATTGATACCTGTCTGCACCAACTATTTATGTACACCACAAAACTCGTATTTTCCGGTTGTTATTACTCTCACATTGACGCAAACAGCCACCTACCTACATATCATACATGTAACAGGTCATCCGCCGAAGGGGGAGGGGGGTTCGGGGGACTGGCGCCCGCCGGGGGTTACTGTTTGCCAGTTAATTTATTTTCTAATTAACTTGCTATTAACTTGCTTGTAACTTTCGGGAATATTATTTACTAGCTATTTACTTGCTAGACACCACAAGTTCAACTTTAATTTGTTATTAACTTGTTATTTGCTAGAAATTTGCTATCTATTTGCTATCAATTTGCTAGAATTTGCTACAAATTTTTCGCTGAACCAAATCATGCCTTCTAGATTTTCCGATTATAAGACCACCATAGTTATTATAAGATCATGATTTTCAAAAGGGCATGAAAAGTGGCCCATTTGGACATTTTCCTATTTGTCTTATATAAGTGGAAAACTTTGGTACCATTTGGAATCAAAACTATATGTACATTGTATCTCAGTTTCAACAAGCTGAACAAGCAACAGCAGGAAGAGAAGCACCAAGAATTTTCTCTAACTTTATCCCTAACATGAACACATTCAGTAGTTTTCTATTTGCCGACTCTACTGTCAGCCTAGCTTAGAGACTGACTTTTGTCCATGCTTGGCTATTAGCCCTACTTTAGCTATATGCGCAGCATATCCAACATTGGGTATATATCCTAGCAGCACATCAGGTCCCAGGCCAAGCGCGGAAAGATAGGGATAGTGGATATACAATATTGTATATGTCTGAGGCTAGTAAATTCCTAGTAAATTGCTAGCAAATTCCTAGCAAATTTCTCGCTCCCTCAATCCAAAATAAACTAGCTATTTATTTGCTAGGCAGGGCTTTGCCCAAAATTAACTTGCTAGGAATTTGCTATTTGCTACCCGATTTTGCCGAAAAATAAATTAACTTGCTATTTGTTATTAACTTGCTGGGAAACAGTACCGGGGGTCTGAGCCCAAATTTTAGGAGGGGGTTGGGCACTAAAAAACGCTCAAAAATAGCATTTTCTTGACTAAAAATCGCAAATTTCGGCTGAAATACAGCTGAAAAGTGCTGTTTAACAGGCGATTTTGGCAATTTTTGTGTGTGAAATTGTAAGGTATAGAAACAGGAGACTATAGAATAGGTAGGTGCACACAGATAACGGCCTTACATGCGCCGATAAAGCTAGCACACACTTTAATAGATTCATCACAATAATCCGACACATCAGCAAAGCATCCATCTTTTCTTTCACTGGCTGTGGACGGACCAGCTGGTAGAGGTGGTTACCTTAGCACATTTCATTATATGCCGATTCACTTGGAAGAATTTTCCGCTATCTTATCCCACAGAAAATTCTACCATGAAGATGACAGAATTTTTGACAGTTTGTGTAACGGCAGAATTTCCTCCAAATTAATGGAAGAAATATTTTTCAGACACGTTTGGAAGAACGGTCTGCCAAACAAAAATGGAAGATTCAGCTTAGAGAGTAATCGTTGAAAAACGCCTTGCAGCCGGATGCGCCAACTTGAAATTTGTTTGAAAAGAGAAGGCAGTTGTAGAAGTTAAAAATAGATATACATTTGTGGTAAGAAGACATTTCTGACTATAGCAACCAGTGTTGTGCCTAGCTCAAATTTCAAAAAACTCGGTAAGTATTCAGTAAGTAAACCCAGATTTTTTGAAATTCAGTAAGTACGAGTAAGTACTGGGTTTTTCAAAGAAAACCCGGTAAGTACTCAGTAAACAATTCAGTAAACTCGGTAAAACCTTCAAAATTCAGAAATATACAATTTATCTGAAAATGTGTATCTGATATAGCCTTTAGCTACTAGAATTCTTTTTCAGTGCTGGTTGATGAGTTTAAGATAATGTAGCTCGATTTCTCTATTTTTCACACTTTTAATCGCCTTTTGTGTTATTTCACATTGTTTATTGTGCAGATTAGCATGCATGGAAAGCCTTAAAATATGCACAATATACACAGTGACTAGAGTATCAGGCTTTAGATGAAAACCTGGCCAAATTGGTAGGTGAAGATTTGTTCTAATTTTTGCCATTTCCTCACAGTTCATCAGACTGATGCAAAAAACATCAATCAAAATATAGCTAATAGTAGTGGCTATATAGCGTCTCATTATAGCAATTCTGCCCCGTAAACAAATTGGCAAAAATTGTGTATTTTGGTCCTTAGCAGATCGATTAGCGAACGAAAAACCGTATATTTCTACTCAAACTGATGCGGCGAGCTACCTTTTGCAGAAGATTTTACTCAGTAAACAACTCAGTAAATTACCGAGTACCAAGTTTACCGAGTTTTTTCTAATTGAGTAATTCAAAATTGAAACTCGGTATTCAGTAAGTAAAATTAAGAAAAATTTTTACCGCTAAGTAAAAGCACTTACTTTAATTCAAAATAACTAAGTACCGAGTAACTTTTACTCAGTAAATTTACTTGGAACAACACTGATAGCAACGGTCAATTTGATGACTGCAGGCTGACAACAGCCAATATAAAAAGTATCTGTACCACAGTTAAAGAGCTGGGCACTCAAAATTTTCCATATTAATATTTTATTTGTAATTAGCTGTCTCCATAAAGCACAAACAATGGCACAACAAAACAAGGTCAAGATATGGATTATGTACAGTAGTGTAGGTAGAATGGCAGACAGCTGAGCAGGTACAAGGTTTGAAACAATCAAATTGCCTTTGGTCAGGTACATCTTCTGCTAAAACAAAGTGGATTCATTTATCTATCAGTCAGACTCTGCACAGATTTCCCGGTAGACAGCTCAAAACAGAAGGACAGCAACCATGGTCTATACAGCTAAGGTTTTGGTTCAGCCTCAGTAATAGGCCAGTTGGTTTTTATTAGCCAAAGTCGATAGACAGTATTTTAGGTTTTGGTTCAGCCTCAGTAATCGGCCAGTTTGTTTTTATTGGCCAACGTCAATAGACAGTATTTTAGCGCACTTGGCAGATATTTTGGCATCCAGATCAACAATGTTTGGATGGTAGTTGATCGGGTCAGACAAGCGTGCTTTTGCTCTCTCTCGCCATAAGACTAGCTTATAAACTGCACAGATTGTGCGCAAAGTTTTACGCATAGTAGGTTGTAGATCTGGCCCAAGGCCTCCGTTTGAGCGAATGGTGTCCCAGTTGAAGTTTAGACTTTGGCTTAAACTCTTTACTGCCATTTGTAGCCTGTGGCGAAGTTGTTCGTATTTTCGGCAGTCACTAAAGAAGTGTTGTGGGTTGTCCCGGTATGGGATACCACATGCCACGCACGATGTATTGCCATTTTCCGGCAAGATACAGCGAAATGGAAGTGCTCTGTGCACTATTTGGCAGCTGAGAATTCTCTCACGGCTTGGCAGTTGTTTGCTAAGAACTTGGGGCCACACTCTATCCCAGTCTAGTAGCGGTTCTCTGTCTATACAGCTGACTGAGGCCGATCCAAGGTTAAGTAAGGTCCAATAAACTGTTCTGGGATTGAAATCTGCCCAACGAATGGCAGGCGTTAGACGCGCCGTCAATTCATAACAATTAAGGAATGTTTTCACGTAGTAGCGCCTGTTAACGCTTTCTCTCGGGGCATGTAAATAGCGATTTTCAGTGATGGCAGGACAAAATTGGACAGCATTTCGCATCGTTCTTCCCAGCCAAAACACGAGTTGGGCCCACCATACCCTTCTATGGGTTTCATCACAACCTTGTTTCAATTGGCTTATCAGCTTTAAGAACGTGGTTTGAGCGCGAAACTTTAGACGAGGGAGCCTCAAACCACCCTCGCCCGATTTGCGGCCCAGAGTGTCGGTTCTGATTGGACGCCAGCTGGGATAGTCCCAGAAAAGTCTACAATTCTTTTTTCAATTCGTCGAATGTCTTCAGAGGTGGGTGGCTCAAATGGAATAATGTGGTACAATTTGGACATCACGTATGTATTATCAAAGCGGACGCGGTCGAACCAGGAGAGGTTCTCCTTCTTAACTCCATTCAGCCGTTCGTTTACTGCCTCAGCCGCAGCCTGCCAGTTTCTTTCGTGCTGTCGTTCGCCCACAAACACACCAAGCACTTTGATTGCTGACTTGAGAAAGTCGGCAGGTACAGTATTTATCATTAAGCGATCTAACTGCCCAATAATCAGGGCCTCAGTTTTAGCAGCATTTATTTTTGCACTACTGGCATGACTGTACCGTTCTAGCTCGGATTCTAAGTGGATTCGGTCTTGCGAACAACTCAAAATGAAAATGTTGTCATCAGCGTAAGACAAACATTTTAGTTCACCAAGTCCAGAGTAAAATGGCAACTTGTAACCTCGAACGTGTGGGTTCGATCGAACAGCTTGCAGAAGAGGTTCCATTTGGAGCACAAACAGCAACATTGACACTGGGCACCCCTGTCTAATCCCTCTGGTCACTGGAAAGGACCTTGTGCAAAGTCCATTGACTTGGATTTTAGCAGTTATCTCCGCATAGATGGCTTTTATCCAGCCTTGAAAGATGGGCCCAAAGTTCATTGCTTTCAGCACTTCAAACATCCATGTTTGGTCAACCCTATCGAAAGCCTTTTCAAAGTCATACCCGAAAATACAGACGCCTTCTGATTTCAGAGATGTGTACTCCTGTAGAGTCCGTAGCAAAACTAAGTTGTCGGTCATACTGCGGCCAGCAATTCCGCAGGACTGAGTCACATAGACCAACTTGGGTAGCACAGTTCGTAGACGAGAAGCAAGTACTTTACTTATGACTTTGTAGTCACAAGTCAGGAGACTAATAGGGCGCCAGTTTTTTAACAGCCTGGGATCATCCTTTTTGTACAGCAACGAAATGGTTGCTTCTTTCATTGAGTCAGAGAGTTGTTGTGAGAACCACACAGTATTCAAGACTTCAACAAGGTCTCTTCCGATTAGGTACCAGTATTTCAGATAGAATTCTTTGCCTAGACCATCGTGGCCAGGTGCCTTGTTGTTTGCCATGCTTTTAACAGCTCGCAAAGCTTCAGCTTCAGAAATGAAGTCTTCACACTGAACCCGTTCGTCATCAGACAAAACAGCTGAGACCTTCGCTAGAAGTTGGTTCTGAGCACCAGGGTCAGTTGAGCCCCTAGTGGACAGGTCAGCATAGTAGTCATACACTGCACCCATTATGTCTGGCCGTTCTGTTAGAACATGCCCACTCTTATTCAATAACTGGGTGATGCAGCGATTATCGCCGGTTTTCTGCTCAAAACGCTTGTACCATTGTGAACTGCCGCGATCGCAGGCCATTTCGCTTGTTCTTGCATGAACAAACTGGCCAGCAATGCGTCTCTGCGAAATCTGGTACAATTCTCGCCCCAGACGGTTAAGCTGTGCAGAGTTATCTGCTCCAGTGTCTTCTTGTTCTGATTCGAGCCGTGAAATAAGCTGTCGTACCTCAGCCTCTCTAGGCGGACCGTTTGTCTGTGCTACTTCTCGGCTAAACTTCTTAATAATTCGCTGAAAGTGTGCTTTGGCTAGGTCCCACCACTTGAGCAGGTCAGCACCTACTGGTTTTTGCAGCTTCCAGTAGTACCAGAAGGCTTCTAACCGTTGGCTCAACGTTTCCTTGCCAAGTAGACTGGTATTACATTTCCAGTAACCACGTCCCCAACGAACGTGACCAGGTTTCTGCAGCTGCAGTGACAGCAAGCAGTGATCGCTAGTGAGCGTTTTTGGTTCGTACTGTACATAGGATATAAAACGCTGTGTTTCAATTGCAGAATACAGGCGATCTAGGCGGCTACAAACAGCGGTGCCCCTGTAGTAACTATAATGCAGTTCAGAAGGATGCCGTTCCCGCCATACATCGCTAAAACATTCCTCTTCCAGTTTATCAAGTACCACTCTCATCTTACGGTCGTTATCAGAAAGCATTTTTGCTTTTCTGTCTAAGTCTGGGTTTAACACTCCATTCCAGTCTCCAATTAGCATCAAATTTTCTTCTGGCTTAAAACAGTCAACAAACTGCTTGGCCCAGATTTCAAGACCATCATAATGAGATGCATAAACATTCCATAGCTCAAACTGCGCACTACCATAGTCGAAAGTAATTGATTGGACTGTGCCATTGAGCAGCACCACACAATTGGTAAGTTTAATGCAATTTGGTTTGATGAAGAACGCAGTTCCTTCTGAATTTGGTCGGCCACAGTTCCAAAAAATTTGACCGCAAAACGCACTCTCCATTTTCTGCCGCAACTGTAATGAAGGGCAATGGATTTCTTGTAAAGCTACAATATCAAAATTTCTAACTTCTTCTAAAATCAGCTGCCATTTGCGCTCTCGTTCTTGAGTGCCACCAGTTAGGCCATTTACATTAAAAGACGCAATCTTGAGATTGGCCATTAGCGCTTGTTTCTCCGCCCACCTCTACCGCGCTCTACCTTTGGGCCACTGATGGGTGCGCTCGGCTTTTTGTCTCCTTGAACGCTTGCGCTTGGCATAGTAGAGCCAGACAAAGAATTACTACGCATTTTCCTGACATCAACAGGTTTTTCTATCTCAGCCTTTTTAGATTTTTTCTGCGTCTCAACGACATTTGAGTCAGAGCTTAATCTGTGCTTACAAGCACCAATAGACTGTTCTGGCAAGTCATCATTTTCGTCAGCCTCCTCTGTGGAAGATGCAGATTGTGTCTGAGCGGCAGTTAATGCGCAGAAGCTAGTTTCCAACGGTTCTGTCTCAGTGGGCAAATCATCCGCATTTACTGGACCTTCCGGCTCAATTATAGGGTCTTGATCTATGACAATGTTATGAAGCGAATGAGAGCTAGATTATGTTCTAATAAGTACTGGGAATTGAGCCACATCGTCAATGGCAACACCCGGGCACGTCCAGGAGGAGTGGCCCTTTAGCCCACATTTGCCACAAGGCTTTTTGCATTCGCGTACGAAGTGACCGTTTTCATGGCAGTTAAAGCACTTTAGTCCTTGTTTTTGACCATCGTACTTGATGTAGCACTTACAGCCCACCACGAAAATCACAGCCGGAATGTTTCGATTCCTGCTAGCTCTGAGTTCTCAGAATACCTGCACCTGTATATTTTGTATACATCACCGAAAGTGGCCATTTTTTGCAACAGTTCTTCATCAGAAATTTGTGCACCAAGTCCAAAAACAGATACTTTCACTGTGGCCTCTCTTGCCTTTTGCTTTTCATTTTCGATCATAGAGTAAATAGCTTCAACAGCATCTACCGCCAAAAAATAGGCCACCTTATCTCTGTCATCGACCTCTGTTGCTGTGTGCACGACCGGAAAAGTGCCCAACAATTTCAAGGATTCCAAAACCGAGTTTTTGAGCTGTTTGTTTTTCGCAACAACCAGAAAACCGGGCAGTTCGCCCCAAGTCTGGACACTATGCAAGACATTAGATAGAGCCGAGTTTTCGGGTACAATTTCTGCCGCAATGGCAGCGATTACTTCTGAAATCTGAGGGATGTACTTCTCAGTACTGTTTTCGTTTTCAGGACGCAAGTAAATCGAACAGTTATATTTCGTTTGCCATTGCTCACCTAGAGCTTTTGATAAATTGTTCCTTCGCTCCGACACAATGGAGCGGCCAGGCCCACCGTTGTGTGCCATTGCACACGGCCCCTTATCTGCGCACACACCTTGCCCTGCCTGCACTGCTACGCACGGCCCAGGCGTAACGCTATAGCCAGCCACAGAAACACAAATGCCAGATTAGAGTTCTCTTTTAGCTTAGCAGCAGCTACTGGACACAAATTAGTAATTGGAATGAACTCACTAATTAACGGAGCATTCCAGAAGAATAATAGCAAGAAAAGTGGTCCAGTAGATAAGCTAGAGCCAGAAAAAGAGTTGACTTGATAATACACAGCTGCCGTTTGCACGCAGAGAGAGCCCAGAGGGAAGACCGCAGCTCACCACGCGCTCACACACACACTCAAAACTTTGAACAGGGCACTCAAAATTTACCTCAGTAAATGGGTATTAACCACTGAAAAAACGCCTGCATGTGGATGCGTCAATTTGAAACAATAACAAGACAGATTTTCAATTTATTTGAGAAGAGAATGCAGTTGTAGAAGTTAAAAATAGATATACAGGTGGTATAAGACATTCTGACTATAGCAACAGTCAATTCAATCAATGCAGGCTGACAGCAGCCAACATAAAAAGTATCTGTGCCACAGTTAAAGAACAGGGCACCCAAAATTTACCTCAGTAAATGGGTATTAACCACTGAAAATCCGCCTGCATGTGGATGCGCCAATTTGAAACAATAACAAGACAGATTTTCAATTTGTTTGAGAAGAGAATGTAGTTGTAGAAGTTAAAAATAGATATACAGGTGGCATCAATTCTGACTATAACAACAGTCAAATTGGTCAATGCAGGCTGACAGCAGCCAATATAAAAAGTATCTGTGCCACAGTTAAAGAACTGGGCACTCAAAATTTACCTCAGTAAATGGGTATTAACCACTGAAAAATCGCCTGCATGTGGATGCGCCAATTTGAAACAATAACAAGACAGATGTTCAATTTGTTTGAGAAGAGAACGCAGTTGTAGAAGTTAAAAATAGATATACAGGTGGTATCAATTCTGACTATAACAACAGTCAAATTGGTCAATGCAGGCTGACAGCAGCCAATATAAAAAGTATCTGTGCCACAGTTAAAGAACAGGGCACTCAAAATATTTTATTTGTAATTAGCTGTCTCCATAAAGCACAAACAATGGCACAACAAAACAAGGTCAAGATATGGATTATGTACAGTAGTGTAGGTAGAATGGCAGACAGCTGAGCAGGTACAAGGTTTGAAACAATCAAATTGCCTTTGGTCAGGTACATCTTCTGCTAAAACAAAGTGGATTCGTTTATCTATCAGTCAGACTCTGCACAGATTTCCCGGTAGACAGCTCAAAACAGAAAGACAGCAGCCATGGTCTATACAGCTAAAGGTTTTGGTTCAGCCTCAGTAATAGGCCAGTTGGTTTTTATTTGCCAAAGTCGATAGACAGTATTTTAGGTTTTGGTTCAGCCTCAGTAATAGGCCAGTTTGTTTTTATTGGCCAACGTCAATAGACAGTATTTTAGCGCACTTGGCAGATATTTTGGCATCCAGATCAACAATGTTTGGATGGTAGTTGATCGGGTCAGACAAGCGTGCTTTTGCTCTCTCTCGCCATAAGACTAGCTTATAAACTGCACAGATTTTGCGCAAAGTTTTACGCATAGTAGGTTGTAGATCTGGCCCAAGGCCTCCGTTTGAGCGAATGGTGTCCCAGTTGAAGTTTAGACTTTGGCTTAAGAGTCCTTGCCAAAAAATGTCAGGCAGTGGGCGGCCGATGGAATTTTTTGACCCCCCATTTTTATTGGCTCTTTTGAATTGCCCTATTATAAAACCCCCACAGCCGCAACGGTTTCGCTCTGGCCGCACTCAAACCGGAGTAATGGTTTGAAGAAGGGTGCTGCGCCGGATCTCCCAGATTTGGCTCCTCCATGCTCTTTCAACTGCTGTCAAATTGGCAGCTTTCGAGATAGCACCTTGAAATTGGACACACTTATACAGATTTTCCCGCTCTTTCAAACGCAATAGAGAACAACTGAATACGATGAAAACTGCCAGATTCAGACACGATTTATTAAAGTTTGGGGGACCCGAAAAAGACGTGTCCTTCAATTGAAAGAAGTGCCTATGTGGCAACGAGCTCCAGAGCTGATATTTTCAACATAAGGTGACCATGTAAGGATGTATCAAAACCTACAGGCAAACCCACCGATTCGGCTTTGTTTGGGAGCTGTGCAGCTTTGAAGATGACCCTTTTGATCACGATTTTTAGGCATGACAAACAAATGTAGATCAATTACTCTTTGTCGAAGGCACCTAGAGAGCTGTCACTTGCAACCCATACTAAAACGGACATGCTCTTTCAGAATATCAGCTTCATTTGCCTGTCCAGTTCTTCAGTCCCAAGTAATTTTCACATTTTCATGTGTATGCTGAATCTGACCGAATTTCCGGTACCATATAACTAGACTGGTCACTACTCCTGTAGTTTTTGGTTAATCAACCTTAAATTTATCCCGATTGTGCAGAATTTCCCGCTCTTTCAATTGATTCACTCGCCGCATCAATCGGATGCTCAGTTCAAATGTTATATCTGATTGTTTACAAATACGTTTTCTGCAGTGCAACCCTGGCTCGCATCATCGATTAACTTTGCTCAAAAGTGCAAGGCTGTGTCTACTCTTCCAGAAAAGCTAAATAGATCTCATACACCTGTAACGTGCGCAATATGCAAGCCTAAGCGCTGCAGGATTTTGGCCCATGTTTTCTGGTGACTTTTTTGCTAGAGCTGGTTACGCCTTGAGCCCTTGATGCTTAAAGTGCACAAGAAGCTGCAGCTAGCTATAAATTGCCATCGATTAAGACATGTGTTACGGCGGTGGTAGAACTGGCACAGTAATGACTGGAGGTGGTAAGTCAGGTCATTGTCGTTACTCTTAGAGTCAAACATTGCACTGTAGGGGCGTTAGGCAGTGCAGGTGGTCATGCTTCTAATGTCCTGCCTAGTGGGATGGGCAACCGCGGTCCCGTTGGCAGTAATACTACTGGTTGCAGCGACAGGGATGCTAGGTACCACAAAAACACTGCTTATCCTATCATTTTTAATGATGATACAAAGTCTTTCATGTTTACAGCCAGTAATGGTAAAGCAACATTAAAATGTGACAAAGCTAGATGCTCATGTTGTAATGCACTTGACACAAAAGACTGCTTCAAAGGCTACATTACTAATCATACATACATTCCTAATTTTAGCAACAACATGATTTGCACATCAAAGAATGTTGTTTATTTAATTACATGTAAAAAATGTAATGTACAATATGTAGGGCAAACCACAAGACCTTTGAAAACTAGATTTTCTGAACACAAACGAAACATTATTAAACAACTAAATAATTCATATCTTGTGCAACACTATAATTCAATAGACCATACCTACACAGATGCACAAATACAAATAATTGAGCATGTAAATGAAACCGAGCATTTGCGATCCAAACTTTTGGAACGTGAGGACTTTTGGATCAAGACATTGGTTACAGCCTATCCATTTGGTTTAAATGATATGATTATTGGTTTTGGAAATATTTCTTCTGGAATCAACCCTATGGATAACAATAAGCATCCTTTTTTCAAAGGTAAGACACCAAGACAAGAACGCAGCCATGGTAAACGACACAGAACTAGTAGGATAGTGCACACAAACATAGTTGAAATAACAAAAACTATACTACAAACAAAGAACCTACGAGAAATATATGTGTATCTTAGATCGCTCACACATCGTGATATTCTTAAATGTCTAGATCATTATTATAAAAGAGGTTTTGCGCTTTTAGGAACAAAATCTGAGCTAATATTACAAGCATATTTTGCAGGTTATTTCAGGTCTAAAGAACAAATGTCACAGCAAACCAAGCGATACTTTACATTAAATTTCCCAAATAAAGGAATGGAACAAATTAAAATTCATACCATTTTTAAAGACAAGTCTCTATTGAAATTGTTGCCTATAGATAGCAGTAAATTAGGCCATGTCTTAGTTAGTTATAGATATCAGCCACCTATTAGTCTCCAACTTTGCAACTATAATAGGGAATTAAAAAATCTTGATTTTAACCGGTTGAGTGCTATCCTTTCACGTGATTGTGAATGCTCCAATTCACCATATATATATCCACCAGCCAAACACATTATAACAGGTGATTTGGATATTGTAGACTGTGCATTTCTACGCTTGCTTTACTCCAAAGGAGCTAAATACAGAGAACCAAAATCGATTTGTTTCAAAGAGATTCGTTATGAGGTTAACACTGCGTTAGAAAACTTTGTGGCTAGGTTAGCACAATGGTACAAGATACAAAAGGAAAGCTTTATACAATTCACCCAAAAAAAAATTTATGCAAATTATAGACAATAGAATTGCTTATCACAAAGATCGTAATAGCAACAAAAGGCAACAAATTCAAAAAAATTGCAATAAAGTACTTATTAAAACAGAGTTGAACAAACTACACCAAAAATATATAATTACACCAGCAGATAAAGCCTCCAATAATTACATATTTATTTGTAAAAAATATTACATGTCAATCATGTGTAATGAATTAGGGATTAATGTTAACACAGTAGGAAATTATAAACCAGTTATATTAGGCAATGACATTTATAAACCAATCAGTATTAATAGAGAAATCCTTATCAGTCGACATGTACAAACTACTAAAAATTACAAACAAAAAGTTGAAGATCATGACAAAACTATTCCTATTTTGTTTGCAATACCAAAACTACACAAAACGCCATACAAATTCAGGTTTATAGCAGGTGCAGCTAAATCCTCTACTAAAGCTATTTCGGTTTTAATGAAGAAAGCGCTCCAATTTTTAGAACAACACTTCGAAAAATATTGTAACACCATCAAGGAAAGAAAAGGAATTAGCTGCAGATGGTCTATCAAAAGTAGTTTGGATGTATTTAATAACTTTGCAAAATCTAACAAATGTTTAGAAACTATTCTAACTTGTGATTTTGCTAGTTTGTTTACTAGCATTAAGCAGAGTGACATCAAGGAACAAATTTTCTTTCTTATAGACTTGTGCTTTAAGAATAGTGACAAAGATGCACTTGCTCTTTCACCCTATAAGGCCTTTTATACAAACAATTACAATTTAAAGAACTACACTGTATTGAATAAACATGAGTTAAAAGAGGGTATTAGATATGTGGTGGATGAAACATATGTCTGTTTTGCGGGTATAATTTTTCGCCAGATTTGTGGCTGTCCCATGGGAGGTGCGGTCTCACCGTTTTTAGCGAATCTGACACTTTCCATGTTTGAGTTCCGCTACCTGTCTAAGAACGAAAATTATACCATGTCAAAAAAGTTGGGTTTGACAGTGAGGTATGTTGACGACATACTCAGTGTCAATTGTTCCCAGTTTAATGAAATAGCTAAAAAGTTTACCAACGAATCTTTTACTGGAAAAAACATCTGCCAAAACAAATGAATGCAGCTTTTTGGATTTACAAATTAGAGTAGGTAACGAAATTAGGGTGAAGGTATACAATAAAACAGATTATTTTAACTTCAAGGTAACCAAGTACACATTTTCAGACAGTAATGTACACAGTAACATTGGTTATAACTGCTTTTTTGCACAATTGGTCAGATTTGCAAGAATATCAACAGATACTCAATCTTTTAGGAACAAAGTCAAAGAACTTTTCCAAGATTTTCAAGCTAATGGCTTTGAAGAAACCAAACTGATTAGAACCTTTCTGAAGTTTTCTAAGAAATATACAGCTCTAATAGCAAAATTCGGACTCACTTCAAAAGCAAATATATGTAAACACATTCTTTACACACATTTTTAGTTAATCCAACCCCAGCTTGGCTGGGTGGTTTACAACCCCAGTTTAGGCTGGCAACCTATCTGGGTGACATTTTGCCTGTTCTTAATATTTGCTCTTTATTGAAGCGTTTGAAGAAACCCCGGTATTGGCTGGCAACCAATCTGGGTGTATGTATCGTGCCTGCTTAATCTTCTCGGCTTTGTGTTTCCCTAGCTTCGGCTAGGTGGTTTACAACCCCAGGGCTGCTTGGCAACCACCCTGGGTGTATTCCTGCTTGCTAAATATAGTTCGTGTATTTCTCTGTAGCTTTGTGCTACAGGTTTACAACCCCAGAATTGATTGGCGAACATTCTGGGTGTATTATTGCCATGTACATTCACACGCATTTCCAACTATGTACCCACACAACTGCAGACAAATGGACAGACCAGGCAATTAGTCATAAATAGGGCCACTTTGCCACACGTGGAATACACCTGGGCCAATTTGGTTCAAACAACAAAGAAGACAGCCCACATCTTATCTTGATATTTATGGTGGGTAATTTGATGATATTAGGGTCAGAGTAGCCTTTATAAGTGACAACAGAGCTGGGCTCTTCATTCTGTTCTGCTCCTATTGCCTCTACATTGTACCTCTGCCGAAATGAGTGCTCAGGTGATGACTATGCCCTTCATTTTTGTTTGTGCTGTTGTCAATGTGCTCCTTTCTGATGCGGCTATCCCTGTGCTACTTGCTGAATGATTTACCTTGATGTTTATTAGTCTTCAAGGCAACATCCAGTATGCACAAATGGCATGTCACCAGAGGAGTGTGTGCTGTACTTTTTCAGCTTTATTTTCAGTGGTGCCTCTGCTGAGGAAGCCCGAACCACTGAACTGTTGCTCAGGTCCAGAGTTTACGGGCGAAACCTGGGAACAGCATCATTCGGCTGATCAGTTATTTTGCTGTGCCTGAGTTATTGAAAACTCGGGGGTTTTATACCTGTGAAGCCTAGAATGAAATCGTCCTGCCTACAGATCTGCTATCTTTTTGCTCTATATACTCTATATAGAGTAATCAGATGGTAGTGATGATTGGGCGGGGCTTGAGTGCGGTGTTGGTGTTTCATGTGTTTGTACTTTACATAGCGATTTGCTTAGCATTTAAGTCCTTGCTAAACATTATTGAAAAATATTTGTGAAGCCTAGAATGAAATCGTCCTGCCTACAGATCTGCTATCTTTTTGCTCTATATACTCTATATAGAGTAATCAGATGGTAGTGATGATTGGGCGGGGCTTGAGTGCGGTGTTGGTGTTTCATGTGTTTGTACTTTACATAGCGATTTGCTTAGCATTTAAGTCCTTGCTAAACATTATTGAAAAATATTTTCTTCCAATTGCTAAGTACAGTGCTAAAATCTGCTTTTGTAAGTAGAAGCAAACTTCAGTTAAACTTTGTATGGGCAAAACTGGGCAAGAAAATGCGACAAAGAATTATACAAAAGCCTTTCCTGCTATGATCTTCTTACGCTTCTTTGCATAAAGCGCAATGTACCCAACCTCGTGTGGTAGGAGTTTTTTATGCATATCTCGGTCTTGAAGCTGTTTAAATGAATTGCCATGTTATATTATTTTTCTGCTATTTTTAACTCAGTTATGACTGAGTGTTTGAACGTTCGAAGTATACTATGTAACAAAATAATACACTTACAGTGCACTTACTTTTATCAATACATTCTTGCTAGTATGGAGCCGCTAAATGTACTACAGCATGTAAATTTTATTCAACAAAATTTACTTAAAGGTAAAGCGGTTGTGGTCGTGCTATATAAGCTGGTGTCCTATTGGCGTTTTCTAGAAGTGTAGACAAAGCCTTGCACTTTTGAGCAAAGTTAATCGATGATGTGTCCCAGGGTTGCACTGCAGAAAACGTATTTGTAAACAATCAGATATAACATTTGAACTGAGCATCCGATTGATGCGGCGAGTGAATCAATTGAAAGAGCGGGAAATTCTGCACAATCGGGATAAATGTCAGGTTGATTAACCAGAAACTACAGGAGTAGTGACCAGCCTAGTTAGATGGTACCGGAAATTCGGTCAGATTCAGCATACACATGAAAATGTGAAAATTACTTGGGACTGAAGAACTGGACAGGCAAACGAAGCTGATATTCTGAAAGAGCATGTCCGTTTTAGTATGGGTTGCAAGTGACAGCTCTCTAGGTGCCTTCGACAAAGAGTAATTGATCTACATTTGCTTGTCATGCCTAAAAATCGTGATCAAAAGGGTCATCTTCAAAGCTGCACAGCTCCCAAACAAAGCCGAATCGGTGGGTTTGCCTGTAGGTTTTGATACATCCTTACATGGTCACCTTATCTTGAAAATATCAGCTCTGGAGCTCGTTGCCACACAGGCACTTCTTTCAATTGAAAGACACGTCTATTTCGGGTCCCCCAAACTTTAATAAATCGCGTCTGAATCTGGCAGTTTTCATCGTATTCAGTTGTTCTCTACTGCGTTTGAAAGAGCGAGAAAATCTGTATAAGTGTGTCCAATTTCAAGGTGCTATCTCGAAAGCTGCCAATTTGACAGCAGTTGAAAGAGCATGGAGGAGCCAAATCTGGGAGATCCGGCGCAGCACCCTTCTTCAAACCATTACTCCGGTTTGAGTGCGGCCACAGCGAAACCGACGCGGCTGTGGGGGTTTCATAATAGGGCAATTCAAATGAGCCAATATAAATGGGGGGTCAAAAAATTCCATCGGCCGCCCCCATAAGGGAGCTTGCCTGACTTTTTTTGGCAAGCACTCTTAAACTCTTTACTGCCATTTGTAGCCTGTGGCGAAGTGGTTCGTATTTTCGGCAGTCACTAAAGAAGTGTTGTGGGTTGTCCCGGTATGGGATACCACATGCCACGCACGATGTATTGCCATTTTCCGGCAAGATACAGCGAAATGGAAGTGCTCTGTGCACTATTTGGTAGCTGAGAATTCTCTCACGGCTTGGCAGTTGTTTGCTAAGAACTTGGGGCCACACTCTATCCCAGTCTAGTAGCGGTTCTCTGTCTATACAGCTGACTGAGGCCGATCCAAGGTTAAGTAAGGTCCAATAAACTGTTCTGGGATTGAAATCTGCCCAACGAATGGCAGGCGTTAGACGCGCCGTCAATTCATAACAATTAAGGAATGTTTTCACGTAGTAGCGCCTGTTAACGCTTTCTCTCGGGGCATGTAAATAGCGATTTTCAGTGATGGCAGGACAAAATTGGACAGCATTTCGCATCGTTCTTCCCAGCCAAAACACGAGTTGGGCCCACCATACCCTTCTATGGGTTTCATCACAACCTTGTTTCAATTGGCTTATCAGCTTTAAGAACGTGGTTTGAGCGCGAAACTTTAGACGAGGGAGCCTCAAACCACCCTCGCCCGATTTGCGGCCCAGAGTGTCGGTTCTGATTGGACGCCAGCTGGGATAGTCCCAGACAAAGTCTACAATTCTTTTTTCAATTCGTCGTATGTCTTCAGAGGTGGGTGGCTCAAATGGAATAATGTGGTACAATTTGGACATCACGTATGTATTAACAAAGCGGACGCGGTCGAACCAGGAGAGGTTCTCCTTCTTAACTCCATTCAGCCGTTCGTTTACTGCCTCAGCCGCAGCCTGCCAGTTTCTTTCGTGCTGTCATTCGCCCACAAACACACCAAGCACTTTGATTGCTGACTTGAGAAAGTCGGCAGGTACAGTATTTATCATTAAGCGATCTAACTGCCCAATAATCAGGGCCTCAGTTTTAGCAGCATTTATTTTTGCACTACTGGCATGACTGTACCGTTCTAGCTCGGATTCTAAGTGGATTCGGTCTTGCGGACAACTCAAAATGAAAATGTTGTCATCAGCGTAAGACAAACATTTTAGTTCACCAAGTCCAGAGTAAAATGGCAACTTGTAACCTCGAACGTGTGGGTTCGATCGAACAGCTTGCAGAAGAGGTTCCATTTGGAGCACAAACAGCAACATTGACACTGGGCACCCCTGTCTAATCCCTCTGGTCACTGGAAAGGACCTTGTGCAAAGTCCATTGACTTGGATTTTAGCAGTTATCTCCGCATAGATGGCTTTTATCCAGCCTTGAAAGATGGGCCCAAAGTTCATTGCTTTCAGCACTTCAAACATCCATGTTTGGTCAACCCTATCGAAAGCCTTTTCAAAGTCATACCCGAAAATACAGACGCCTTCTGATTTCAGAGATGTGTACTCCTGTAGAGTCCGTAGCAAAACTAAGTTGTCGGTCATACTGCGGCCAGCAATTCCGCAGGACTGAGTCACATAGACCAACTTGGGTAGCACAGTTCGTAGACGAGAAGCAAGTACTTTACTTATGACTTTGAAGTCACAAGTCAGGAGACTAATAGGGCGCCAGTTTTTTAACAGCCTGGGATCATCCTTTTTGTACAGCAACGAAATGGTTGCTTCTTTCATTGAGTCAGAGAGTTGTTGTGAGAACCACACAGTATTCAAGACTTCAACAAGGTCTCTTCCGATTAAGTACCAGTATTTCAGGTAGAATTCTTTGCCTAGACCATCGTGGCCAGGTGCCTTGTTGTTTGCCATGCTTTTAACAGCTCGCAAAGCTTCAGCTTCAGAAATGAAGTCTTCACACTGAACCCGTTCGTCATCAGACAAAACAGCTGAGACCTTCGCTAGAAGTTGGTTCTGAGCACCAGGGTCAGTTGAGCCCCTAGTGTACAGGTCAGCATAGTAGTCATACACAGCACCCATTATGTCTGGTCGTTCTGTTAGAACATGCCCACTCTGGGCACGCTGGGCACTCAAAATTTACCTCAGTAAATGGGTATTAACCACTGAAAAATCGCCTGCATGTGGATGCGCCAATTTGAAACAATAACAAGACAGATTTTCAATTTGTTTGAGAAGAGAACGCAGTTGTAGAAGTTAAAAATAGATATACAGGTGGTATCAATTCTGACTATAACAACAGTCAAATTTGTCAATGCAGGCTGACAGCAGCCAATATAAAAAGTATCTGTGCCACAGTTAAAGAACTGGGCACTCAAAATTTACCTCAGTAAATGGGTATTAACCACTGAAAAAACGCCTGCATGTGGATGCGCCAATTTGAAACAATAACAAGACAGATTTTCAATTTGTTTGAGAAGAGAACGCAGTTGTAGAAGTCAAAATAGATATACAGGTGGTATCAATTCTGACTATAACAACAGTCAAATTGGTCAATGCAGGCTGACAGCAGCCAATATAAAAAGTATCTGTGCCACAGTTAAAGAACTAGGCACTCAAAATTTACCTCAGTAAATGGGTATTTTTTTTTTAATTTTTTTTTTTTTTATTATTATTAATTAATCAACAAAGGTTCACATCCAAATAACAACATTCCTTTCAGCATTCGTTAAACCTATTATATCAGGTATATAATAGAATGCTCTGAAGAAGCTTTTACCTTTGCAAGTAATTATCCTGTTAAGTATTATTTTTAGCTTTCGCTTGAAGTAGGGTAGGGTGGGTAATTCAATTTGTTTCTGTTCAAAATGTTTTCTAGTTTCCCAGATTGTTCTTTGCATAACTTGTATAACAATGTTACACAAGTTATGCTCCTGTACACCAAATATTTTTTGTTCATTTGTCAGGGGGAATTTGTTCAATTTTATAAGCAAAGGTTCAACTCTTCTCCATGCATCCTGGGCACGCACACAATGTAAAAATACATGAGCAACATCTTCATAGACACTGCATACTTTGCATGTTTCTGCTACAGGCATAAATTTAGCTAATCTATTGTTTGTATGCAATGCCTTATGCACCAATCGATAATGGATGTCCTTAGTGTAGCCGTCTACAAATCTAATTTTACTGTTTGGCCACAATGGAGTAAAGTCCATTGTTTGATTATGTAGCTGGGCTTTCCAGTATTCTTCTGTTTTTGCAGTTTGATTACTGAATTTATGCTTTGTGGCAGTGATATAAAGGACTTTTTGTTTGCTTTGTACAGGGAAATCGCTATTAAAGACAGTTATGGTGTCCTCATCAATTTCTACTTGTAGTTTAATTTCTGAGAGTCTTATATCCTTGTATAGCTGTGGCACTGCAGCGTTCCTAATTTGACGCTTTGTTAGATGGCTGGTTTGCTCTCTGTAATAATCAAACAAGTTGTGCCATGCTTGGATCCCCTGTCTTTTCCTCTTCTGCAGTAAGCCCACTCTGGCCACTTCAATCTTAGTGTCTAAGTCTGGGTAACCCATCCCTCCATTTGCACTGGGTAGTTTCAGTAAATTTTTGTGAATTTGGTTTCTGGTTGATGGATACCATAGGTATCTGTCAATGACTTTTTCAATTTGTGCTTTTAACTCTGGGCTTGGAGTCAAGAGGAAGCTTCTATACCACATTCTGGACAATGTGTATGTCATGACTACATTTATCTTTGCAAAGGGCGATATTTCCAAAGTTGGCTTTTTGTACTCTTCTAAGGTTAAAGCATTTTTAACCTCTTCCCAGTTTCTTTCATTGTGGAAACCATTGGGATTGATCTTCATGCCATAAATTTTTGTTTCTTCTGTGAGATACTCAAGGTATCTTGCAGGAGTTACTAGATTTTTCCCCAAACCCAAAGGCAGTATTTGTGTCTTGCTTTTGTTTAATTTTGCTCCAGAGGCTAAATTAAACCAATTGTATATTTCGAATATCTTGTCTAGTGATCTATAATTAAGCAATGTAAAGTTTGTGTCATCAGCATATGCAAAGGTTTTGTATTCTTTGCCTCTGACTGACACTCCTTTAACATCTTTCTCTTTTCGAATGTAGTTTAGTACTGTTTCTGAAATAAGAACATACAGCATCGCAGATACTGGGCATCCTTGCCTTATCCCTCTGTGGATTTCAAAGGGGGCTGAAAGATGCCCATTTACCTGTACTGCTGATTTGGTTCTACTTGGATTATAGATCATCTTGAGACTGCCAATGACTTGTGGGCCAAATCCATATGCTTTCAAAGCTTCAAAGATGTATTCCCACTCTATTTGGTCAAAGGCCAGTTCATGGTCAACTGATACCAGTATGCCTTGTAGAACTTCTAGTTCTATAGTTTCAACTACATTGTACAAGGCTAAGAGACCATCTTGGATGTCTCTGCCACTTACGGAGCATGTTTGGTCTGGATGTATCAATTGAACCATGACAGTCTTAATTCTATTTGCCAGGACCTTTGCCAAAATTTTATAGTCTACATTGAGCATTGTGAGTGGTCTCCAGTTTCTTCTTTCCGTTTTATCACCCTTTTCTTTATAAATTTGTGATATTATGCCAAAGTGCATTGAGTTGGACATGTGTCCTCTTCTCATGCACTCTGCATACAATTTGTGCAAAATTGGGACCAGCTGGTCAGTAAAGGCGTGATAAAACTCTACTGGAAGTCCGTCGCTTCCAGGAGTCTTTTTGTTTTGAAAGCTATTTATGGCATGCCTGATTTCCACTTCAGAGATGTCCCTGTCCAGTTCATCTCTCTGATGTTGTTCCAGTTGTTCCTTCTCTTCTGTAAGGAACTCAATCATGTCTATTTCGTTGCACCCTTTGCTGGAGAACAGCTGTTGCATTTGCTTCCTTACTTCTTTGATTATATCTTTTGTTTTGTAGACTACCGTATTTTCTGCTGTTTTCAAGGCATGAAAATGACGGTTTTCTGCTGATTTTTTCTGCAGCTTTTTCGCGGTTAGCAAACTGCATCTGTCCTCATTTATATCTCTATAATGGGACTTATGCAATGTTTGCTTTACTTTTTCTGCGTTTATTGACTGCAGTTGCATATTGCAAGCCTGCACAATTCTTTTGTATATCTCGCTATTTGGGTCCCTTTTTAGGTTATCTTGAGCATTGTTTAACTTTGTTTCTAATTCTGCTCTAAATCTGTCTTTAGCTCTGGCAACTTTTGTACTGTATTTCTTTGCAATGGACTTTATCTGCAGCTTCAGGAAGTCCCACTTTTTCAAGAGGTTTTCTCCTTCAGCTTCTAGAATGTCACTGTTTTCTAAGATTTCCTCTAAATTTGCTCTAAGTTCTTGCTGAAGCAGCAAGCTGGTGTTTAGTTTCCAGTATGATGGTCCTCTGGTTTCATAAAATGAGTCCATTCTAATTTTCAATGAAACAATTTTGTGGTCACTGAAAGCAACTGTACTAAAGTTGGTTTTAGTTGCACAATCAACAACAGGTTGGTTTGCATAAATGCGATCGATTCGAGATTGGGTTTTATGTTGCTTTGAGAAGAAGCTAAATTTGGTTTTGTTGGGCTCTTTTACTCGAAAGGTATCAACTACACCAATTATGGTTTTGGTGATGTCAAAGGCTTCATTTCCTACCTCTGGTTCAGGTCTTCCACTGTTTCTGTCCTTGCTTTTGTCCTCAACGAAGTTAAAGTCCCCAAGACACAATACTAGGTCCCAGTTAGCATGCATAGCAGCTAGTTTTGTGTTCAGTTTTTCTATGAATTGTGGCCTCTGCTGCTTCTTTGCTGGGAAGTATACACCAACCACTAAAATGGTGGTCTCTTTCAACTTGTAAGTCACTGCTACGGCTCTGCCCTCCAATTCAAACACTTTTCTGTGGCCAGTGCCCAATGTCTGCCTGTTGATCAAGAGACACATTCCCCTGCAGTACTCATTGATGAGTGAGTGATAAACTCGGAAATTTGGCTTGAAAGAGTTATCAAAGTTGGTTGCTTCTTGTTCATTTTGGAAATGTGTCTCTTGCAGGCAGACCACATCAAAGTTAGATGTTTCCGCTAAAACTTGCTGTACCTTATGTGGGTTCCTACGTAGTCCAGCTACATTAAGAGTGGCCACAGTAAGGACTTCCATTAATACTTTGACTGTTTACCAGACACAACACTACTACTATCGTCTTCTGAGAGCCCTCGTTTCACTCCTCCTTTCTTAGCATCTCTGGCAGCTTTGGCCTCAGCTGGATAGTCAGTCATTAGTCGCCTTCGAAGGTGGGTGAGCAAGTCACCAAAAACGTTCAGGCCAGTCCACTGATCAGGAGTGTTGTTTTTGGGGTCTCCTAACCGGAAACCGCTGCCCCACAGCTGGTCTGAGCAAGCCTCTACCAGCCTAGTGCCGCAAGTCATGAAGAGTTGGTGCCGTAGCTCTGGGTTCTGATGGTATTTAGCCTCATTGGCTTCTTCAAGTTGCTTTTCTGCGAATTCGTACCACTGCTGACTGTTGTGTGGCCACCGAATCAGTTCTCCTAGTCTCTTAATTGCTGCAGCATAATCAGTTTCTTTCATCTGCCCTATAATCTTCTGGGTGCCACACTTTCTAGCCTTCTTCACAAACAGATACTGCTCAGTTGAAGTGAAGGTCTCTCCATCAACCGTGAACTTGCAGGGGTGATGGTTAGAAAAAACGAACTTCTTAGTGAAGAAGGTGGTGACATTGCCACCATACTCTGCACGCAAACGGTCCTTTAGTTGTAGCTTTTCTGGAGGCAGAGTTACTGCTGGACTCCTAGCTACCTTGCTGTAGCTTCCTTTTGGAAGACGCGGCGTTTCTGTGTGGCTTGTCTCTTGCACTGTGGCCTCTGCTGCTGGGACTTCATCGATCACAACTGTGACCACTTCCTCAGTGGTCTCTGCCTCTGGAGGCGGGCAGTGTTGGCTATTGTGTCCCTTCTGCAAGCACTTCTTGCACCACCGTTGCATGCCCCAGTACCAGATGTTTATCTTCCTCTTTTTTACCATGATGGACTGATACCAGGCGAATCCTGGTATTTCTAGTTCTCTGGGGGCCTCTACTTGCACTGATCTGCCTGTAGTGCGAATCGTTGTGTTGGGATAAGTGAGCCAGCGAAACTCTCCAGTAGGCTTGACTCCCTTCTCCTTTAGCCAGTCAGCTATGTTCACCTCAGTCTCATGCACTGGGATACCATATAGGCAGAGCACCAGTCTTTTCGTTGAGCGAAGTTCAAAGGGCAGTTCAGGTTGAAAGAGTTGTTCATTGATGCACAATTGCTTCTCTAAGACAGTGTCTCTAGCTGCTTTGCTGGTATAAATTAGTTTCAGTGCATTGCGCACTCTGTAGAGGAACTGCGGGTGCAGGTCAGGGGTGTTTTCTAGTCCAATAGACGGGGCAACACCCGCGAGGGACACCCCATCGATGCTGTTTCTGTGTGTGTTGGTTTATTGTTTTCTCTCTTTTATGGTTGGGGTCGTGTTGTGGGGGTTTTTTTTTTTTTTTTGTTTGTTGGGGGGGGGGGGGGGGGGTGGGGGGTTGTCGAGCGCCATTGAATCAGCTCCAGCCACAGAAGCCTCAAAAAGGCGTGTAGGAGCGAGTCAATCCGTGCTCAGTGTTGTGGTGTTGCTTGAGGTGTTGAGGGGGATCTTCGGCGCGAGCAACCTCGCATACTCCAGGCGATCCACTGTGCCTGCCAAGTATACCCCACAGGGGACCCTGGCCCAAAAAGTATAATGGGGGGGGGGGGGGGGGGCGACGGTCCCCCCAAAAAAAATAATTTCCACTTTGTTTTGTGGGGTATTACCCACAAAAAAACGCCCGGGGGGGGGGGCCCCTTTAAAAAAAAAAAAAACAAGATTTTTTTTTTTTTTGGAGGAGAAAACATGTTGTAGGAGAAAAAAATAATTATAGTGGTGGTGGGATGATTGTTGTTTTTATTACTACGTCGGTGGGGTTGGGGGGGGCGGCGCCACATAAATATATGTTGCCCGCTGAAGAACAAAGGCAATTTTTATCTTTATATGTGGGTATTTTTACAAAAACGGGGGGGGGGGGGTTAAATAAAAAATTTTTTTTTTTGTGGGAAAGTGTGTTTTTAAAAATATAAATAGTGGGAATGTTTATTTTGGTTTGTGGATAACAACTTTGAAACAATAACAAGACAGATTTTCAATTTGTCTATTGAGAAGAGAACACAGTTGTAGAAGTAAAAAATAGATATACAGGGGGTACAAAAACATTTGTGACTATAACAATGGTCAATTTGGGGGTTGCGGGGTGACAGCAGCCAAAAAAAAAAAAATGTGGGGCAGAGGAAAAAAAAAGGACACAAAAAATTTACCTCAGTAAATGGGTATTAACCACTGAAAAAACGCCTGCATGTGGATGCGCCAATTTGAAACAATAACAAGACAGATTTTCAATTTGTTTGAGAAGAGAACATAGTTGTAGAAGTTAAAAATAGATATACAGGTGGTACAAAGACATTTGTGACTATAACAATGGTCAATTTGGTGATTGCAGGCTGACAGCAGCCAATATAAAAAGTATCTGTGCCACAGTTAAAGAACAGGGCACTCAAAATTTACCTCAGTAAATGGGTATTAACCACTGAAAAAACGCCTGCATGTGGATGCGCCAATTTGAAACAATAACAAGACAGATTTTCAATTTGTTTGAGAAGAGAACATAGTTGTAGAAGTTAAAAATAGATATACAGGTGGTATGAAGACATTTGTGACTATTACTACAGTCAGTTTGGTGATTGCAGGCTGACAGCAGCCAATATAAAAAGTATCTGTGCCACAGTTAAAGAACAGGGCACTCAAGATATTTTTATTGTATGATGTAACCAAATCAACAAATAGGTATAACAATAACAAAAGAGAAATATCACTGTAGGAGGCCGGTCGGCCTCCCAATAAAACAACTGTTCAAAGCAGATACATGTCAACTTTTATTCTACAGCAAATAACAAACGTTGAACAAAGAAAACTACAGAGCAAAGACATAGTGCGGGGAGGCCGGTCAGCCTCCCTACAGACACAAAATTACACGACGTTGCCTAAACGGTCAGAAACTTTTTTTCAACTGTACCGGTAGTTATTCTAGGAGTTTTACCTCAAAGTTTTAAGGATTTGCTCGCATTTCCAACTAATTTTAGCATCTAAAGCTACAATATCTGGCACGTACAGGTGGTACAGTACGGCGTTATAGACCGTTTGTCTCTCCAACCAAAGCGTGGTTTTGTACACAGCACAAATAGTTCTTACGATTCTTCTACCTTCTAACTGGAGCGGGGGTCCGAGGGCACCATTAAACCGAATCGTATCCCAGTTCCATGTGACTGCTGGGTCAACACCATTCATTGCTAGTTGCATACGTTGTCTAATGCCTCCAAGTTTGGGGCAGATACTGTAAAAATGCACGGGATTGTCGCCGTTCGGCGCATTACACATTGGGCAGAACGGGTTCTGACTACGTAAAGATACCCCAAATGTTAGTGCGTTATGTAGTACCTTATATCCTGTTATCCGTTCATAGACCGGTAGCTCTTTTGACAAGATTTCTGGCCATACCGTTTCCCAATCCAGAGTCGGCTCTCTGAGTACGCACTGTACTGGGTTGACCTCTGAGTATAGAAATTTCAAGTACACATTTTTAGTCTTGAATTTATCCCAAACGATTTCGGGTAAAATATTTTGGCTTTTTCTAAAGGCTTGTATAAACTTGCAGAGATACTTGTTAGATTGACTGACCGTTGCAGCCGCATGTAGGTACTCATTTCCAGTAATTTGTTGACAGTAATTACATATGTTAGGAAGCATTCTTCCAAACCAGTAGACCAACTGGGCCCACCACACCCGTCTTTTGGGTAGATTGCAACCTTCAAAAAGTAACTGAATAGTCTTCAGATAGATAGTTTCACATCTGTAGTTTAGCATAGGCAAATTAAGGCCACCGTCTTTCCATGGGCGTACTAAGGTATCGGTTGCTATTGGACGCCATTTTGGGTAATCCCAAACGAAATTCAAAATCATTGTTTTAACTGCCTGTAAGTCACAGGGCTCTGGTGGGTCGAAAGGTATGATATGGTAAATCTTAGATATTAAGTATATGTTTACAAATCTGATACGGTCGTACCAGTTCATATGTTTTTTAAAGCATACTTCAAGCCGTTGCTTCATATTCCCAATCGCTTTTTCCCAGTTGGATCGATGCTGTTTTTGAAAGTCATTTTGTACATAGACTCCAAGAATTTTCAGTTCATTTCTTATGTGCTCAGCTGGTAACCCATACGTAAAATCGGGCGCTACATACCCCAGCGGCATAACTTCGGTCTTTTCTTTATTGATTTTAGCTCCTGATGCTCTACAAAAACGATCCATTTCATTTTCTAGATGGACATAGTCAGCCGGTCGGCTCAAAAAGAATACGTTATCATCTGCGTATGATAAGCATTTCAGTTCAGTCATGCCTGAGTAGTATGGTAGTCGGTACCCCTCTATCCTTGTGTTTGCCCGTACGGCTGCAAGGAAGGGTTCTGCTTGTAAGACAAATAATAACATAGACACAGGACATCCCTGTCTTATACCTCTAGCTATCTCAAAGGTCTGAGTAAAAGTACCGTTCACCTGTACTTTAGCTTGAATTCCTTCGTATATGGTTGCAATCCATCTCAAGAATATGGGGCCAAATCCCATTTTGTGTAGAACTTTCTGCATCCAGATTTGGTCAACTCTATCAAAGGCCTTTTCGTAGTCATAGGCCATTAGCAACACTCCATGTTTCTTAGCTTTTAGATATTCCTGAAGCGTTCGTAGTAAGATCAAATTATCAGTCATACTGCGGTCAGCGATACCACATGCCTGTGTCACGTACACCAAAGAAGGCATTACTTTTCTAAGTCTGTTCGCCAGAACTTTACTTATAATTTTATAATCTACAGTAAGCAAACTGATCGGTCTCCAGTTTTTTAGAAGTCGCGGGTCCGCTTTCTTGTACAAAAGAGTTATTACTGCCTCTCCCATCGAGTTTGGCAGCGATCCGGCAAGCCAACTAGTATTTATTACCTCCAACAGGTCCAAACCAATAATGCTCCAAAAGGCAACATAGAATTCTTTAGTCAGACCATCTTTACCGGGAGTTTTCCCATTTTTCATACTTTTCAGAGCTCTAAGGGTTTCAGTTTCCGTGATAAAGCCTTCACATTCAACTTTTTGTTGTTCGTTCAAACTGCATTGTACATGTTCTAGCAATTGTTCCTGACTCTGTACCTCCGTTTCTTCAGAACTGTACAATTTAGAGTAGAAATTATACACGGCTTCTAAAATTCCATCTTTTTCAGTTAGCAAGTCGCCATTTTCTGTTATCTCTGAGATCGTTCGAGATTGACCACTTTTATACTCATAGCGTTTGTACCACTCACTAGAGCCACTTTCAAAGTTCATTTCAGTTTTACGGGCCCGTACGTAAGTCCCTTTTACCCTGTTTTCTTGAATTTCGAGCAATTTAAGCTGAATTTGTCGAATCTTACCGGAATTATCGCGTCCTCCACGAGTTGTTTCGTGTTGAAGGCGATCCAACTCCTTCTGTAAGTCCTCTTCTCTGGTCTGCTTCGCTTTACGAGCGACGAGTTGTCCGTATGTACACGTGATTCGGCCAAGGTGCTCCTTGCCCTTGTCCCACCAGTTCAAAATCTCTGTTCCTCACACTTTTTCGGTGTCCACACGTTCGAAAAATGTTCTACCCATCCTCTAAGTCCACCATCAGTCTGGCGCGAGGCATAGATGTTCCAAATTCTAAATTTCTTTTGACCATATATCAGTTTTAAAATCTGGACAGTCCCAGGCATTTTTACATCACACGACTTTACAGATTGAATAAGCTCTCGTTTTACAAGAAAAGCTGTTCCTCTGGAATGGACCCTCAAAATTTACCTCAGTAAATGTGTATTAACTAGAGTGCGAACAATACCTAGAAAACCCAATACCCCAATACCCAATACCCAATACCAATACCTGAGACCCCCAATACCCCAATACCCAATACCCAATACCCAATACTTGTGTAGCTGGGCCAAAAATTGTTTTTTTGGGGGGGTATTTCCGTTTTGGTGAAAAATTTTTGGGGTGATTTTAATTTTTTTGGGGGGTGGGGGGGGGGGGGCGGGGGGGGGGGAAAATTTTTTAAAATTTTGTTTTGGTGAGAATTTTTAGTTTTTTTGTGTATAAATAATAATTTTTTTTATTTTTTTTTTTTTTTTTTTTTTTTTTGTGTGGTTTTTTTTTTTTTTTTTTTTTTTTTTGTTTGGGGTAGCCATGTGTACGGTACTGGTACATTACGGTGACATTAGAAATGTCACCATTTTTATTTTAGTTAAGAACAGAGAAATTACTGGTGTAGCCCTTTGAAAATCGTACACTTAGGAAATTCTACTAACGTTTAGTTGATTAGGCCGTCCATAAACGATGCCGTTCCAGAGGGGTGAGGGGGTCGGCTGAAATGCGACGATAGACGACACACACACCAGGAGACGGAGGGCTTAGCAAAAAACGACGTCACTTTTTTCGGAATTTTAGGGAACTCTGATTGTATTATTTTCAATTTAAAAAATTTTTCTGTCAAATTTTTCTACATACAGAAAAGCTTCCCAGAGTGGTAGTTGGTAGCGATCTATTCAATTGATTGTACAGTATGGTAACAAGAAAACATGACAGTACTGTATGTACTGCACTCTTATCGGGAAGGGGGTAAACCGAAAACGACGTCGCCTTAGGGGAGGGGGTTCCCAAGAAACGACGCAAAGCGATTTTGGGGGAAAGGGGCCCCGAAAAATCGGGATTTTGGATGGATGGCTCCTTAAACGCGAAAACAGCTTCCTAAACAGAATCATCGATCAACTTTTTCGATTTTTTCAGATCAATTTTTCAGGTTAACATCGATTTTTCTCTATTTTTACCTGTCCCAATTAGTATTGGGTATTGGGGGGTAAAAACCCCAATACCCAATACCCAATACCCAATACCTGGAAAACACCCCAATACCCAATACCCAATACCCAATACCAGTTCGCACTCTAGTATTAACCACTGAGAGAACGCCTGCATGTGGATGCGCCAATTTGAAACAATAACAAGACATATTTTCAATTTATTTGAGAAGAGAACACAGTTGTAGAAGTTAAAAATAGATATACAGATGGTATGAAGTCATTCTGACTACAACAATTGTCAATTTTGTCAATGCAGGCTGACAGCAGCCAATATAAAAATTGTCAGTGCCACAGTTAAAGAACAGGGCACTCAAAATTTACCTCAGTAAATGGGTATTAACCACTGAAAATCCGCCTGCATGTGGATGCGCCGATTTGAAACAATAACAAGACAGATTTTCAATTTGTTTGAGAAGAGAACGCACTTGTATAAGTTAAATATAGATATACAGGTGGTATGAAGACATTTCTGACTATAACAACGGTCAATGTGGTCAACGCAGGCTGACAGCAGCCAACATAAAAAGTAACGGTGCCACAGTTAAAGAACAGGGCACTCAAACTTATTTTATTTGTAATTAGCTGTCTCCATAAAGCACAAACAATGGCACAACAAAACAAGGTCAAGATATGGATTATGTACAGTAGTGTAGGTAGAATGGCAGACAGCTGAGCAGGTACAAGGTTTGAAACAATCAAATTGCCTTTGGTCAGGTACATCTTCTGCTAAAACAAAGTGGATTCATTTATCTATCAGTCAGACTCTGCACAGATTTCCCGGTAGACAGCTCAAAACAGAAGGACAGCAACCATGGTCTATACAGCTAAAGGTTTTGGTTCAGCCTCAGTAATAGGCCAGTTGGTTTTTATTAGCCAAAGTCGATAGACAGTATTTTAGGTTTTGGTTCAGCCTCAGTAATCGGCCAGTTTGTTTTTATTGGCCAACGTCAATAGACAGTATTTTAGCGCATTTGGCAGATATTTTGGCATCCAGATCAACAATGTTTGGATGGTAGTTGATCAGGTCAGACAAGCGTGCTTTTGCTCTCTCTCGCCATAAGACTAGCTTATAAACTGCACAGATTGTACGCAAAGTTTTACGCATAGTAGGTTGTAGATCTGGCCCAAGGCCTCCGTTTGAGCGAATGGTGTCCCAGTTGAAGTTTAGACTTTGGCTTAAACTCTTTACTGCCATTTGTAGCCTGTGGCGAAGTTGTTCGTATTTTCGGCAGTCACTAAAGAAGTGTTGTGGGTTGTCCCGGTATGGGATACCACATGCCACGCACGATGTATTGCCATTTTCCGGCAAGATACAGCGAAATGGAAGTTCTCTGTGCACTATTTGGTAGCTGAGAATTCTCTCACGGCTTGGCAGTTGTTTGCTAAGAACTTGGGGCCACACTCTATCCCAGTCTAGTAGCGGTTCTCTGTCTATACAGCTGACTGAGGCCGATCCAAGGTTAAGTAAGGTCCAATAAACTGTTCTGGGATTGAAATCTGCCCAACGAATGGCAGGCGTTAGACGCGCCGTCAATTCATAACAATTAAGGAATGTTTTCACGTAGTAGCGCCTGTTAACGCTTTCTCTCGGGGCATGTAAATAGCGATTTTCAGTGATGGCAGGACAAAATTGGACAGCATTTCGCATCGTTCTTCCCAGCCAAAACACGAGTTGGGCCCACCATACTCTTCTATGGGTTTCATCACAACCTTGTTTCAATTGGCTTATCAGCTTTAAGAACGTGGTTTGAGCGCGAAACTTTAGACGAGGGAGCCTCAAACCACCCTCGCCCGATTTGCGGCCCAGAGTGTCAGTTCGGATTGGACGCCAGCTGGGGTAGTCCCAGACAAAGTCTACAATTCTTTTTTCAATTCGTCGTATGTCTTCAGAGGTGGGTGGCTCAAATGGAATAATGTGGTACAATTTGGACATCACGTACGTATTAACAAAGCGGACGCGGTCGAACCAGGAGAGGTTCTCCTTCTTAACTCCATTCAGCCGTTCGTTTACTGCCTCAGCCGCAGCCTGCCAGTTTCTTTCGTGCTGTCGTTGGCCCACAAACACACCAAGCACTTTGATTGCTGACTTGAGAAAGTCGGCAGGTACAGTATCTATCATTAACCGATCTAACTGCCCAATAATCAGGGCCTCAGTTTTAGCAGCATTTATTTTTGCACTACTGGCATGACTGTACCGTTCTAGCTCGGATTCTAAGTGGATTCGGTCTTGCGGACAACTCAAAATGAAAATGTTGTCATCAGCGTAAGACAAACATTTTAGTTCACCAAGTCCAGAGTAAAATGGCAACTTGTAACCTCGAACGCGTGGGTTCGATCGAACAGCTTGCAGAAGAGGTTCCATTTGGAGCACAAACAGCAACATTGACACTGGGCACCCCTGTCTAATCCCTCTGGTCACTGGAAAGGACCTTGTGCAAAGTCCATTGACTTGGATTTTAGCAGTTATCTCCGCATAGATGGCTTTTATCCAGCCTTGAAAGATGGGCCCAAAGTTCATTGCTTTCAGCACTTCAAACATCCATGTTTGGTCAACCCTATCGAAAGCCTTTTCAAAGTCATACCCGAAAATACAGACGCCTTCTGATTTCAGAGATGTGTACTCCTGTAGAGTCCGTAGCAAAACTAAGTTGTCGGTCATACTGCGGCCAGCAATTCCGCAGGACTGAGTCACATAGACCAACTTGGGTAGCACAGTTCGTAGACGAGAAGCAAGTACTTTACTTATGACTTTGTAGTCACAAGTCAGGAGACTAATAGGGCGCCAGTTTTTTAGCAGCCTGGGATCATCCTTTTTGTACAGCAACGAAATGGTTGCTTCTTTCATTGAGTCAGAGAGTTGTTGTGAGAACCACACAGTATTCAAGACTTCAACAAGGTCTCTTCCGATTAAGTACCAGTATTTCAGGTAATTCTTTGCCTAGACCATCGTGGCCAGGTGCCTTGTTGTTTGCCATGCTTTTAACAGCTCGCAAAGCTTCAGCTTCAGAAATGAAGTCTTCACACTGAACCCGTTCGTCATCAGACAAAACAGCTGAGACCTTCGCTAGAAGTTGGTTCTGAGCACCAGGGTCAGTTGAGCCCCTAGTGTACAGGTCAGCATAGTAGTCATACACAGCACCCATTATGTCTGGTCGTTCTGTTAGAACATGCCCACTCTGGGCACGCCGGGCACTCAAAATTTACCTCAGTAAATGGGTATTAACCACTGAAAAATCGCCTGCATGTGGATGCGCCAATTTGAAACAATAACAAGACAGATTTTCAATTTGTTTGAGAAGAGAACGCAGTTGTAGAAGTTAAAAATAGATATACAGGTGGTATCAATTCTGACTATAACAACAGTCAAATTTGTCAATGCAGGCTGACAGCAGCCAATATAAAAAGTATCTGTTCCACAGTTAAAGAACTGGGCACTCAAAATTTACCTCAGTAAATGGGTATTAACCACTGAAAAAACGCCTGCATGTGGATGCGCCAATTTGAAACAATAACAAGACAGATTTTCAATTTGTTTGAGAAGAGAACGCAGTTGTAGAAGTTAAAAATAGATATACAGGTGGTATCAATTCTGACTATAACAACAGTCAAATTGGTCAATGCAGGCTGACAGCAGCCAATATAAAAAGTATCTATGCCACAGTTAAAGAACTGGGCACTCAAAATTTACCTCAGTAAATGGGTATTTTTTTTTTAATTTTTTTTTTTTATTATTATTAATTAATCAACAAAGGTTCACATCCAAATAACAACATTCCTTTCAGCATTCGTTAAACCTATTATATCAGATATATAATAGAATGCTCTGAAGAAGCTTTTACCTTTGCAAGTAAGTATTCTATTAAGTATTATTTTTAACTTCCGTTTGAAGTAGGGTTGGGTGGGTAGTTCAGTTTGTTCCCCTTCAAAATGTTTTCTAGTTTCCCAGATTGCTCTTTGCATAACTTGTATAACAATGTTACACAAGTTATGCTCCTGTACACCAAATATTTTTTGTTCATTTGTCAGGGGGAATTTGTTCAATTTTATAAGCAAAGGTTCAACTCTTCTCCATGCATCCTGGGCACGCACACAATGTAAAAATACATGAGCAACATCTTCATAGACATTGCATACTTTGCATGTTTCTGCTACAGGCATAAATTTAGCTAATCTATTGTTTGTATGCAATGCCTTATGCACCAATCGATAATGGATGTCCTTAGTGTAGCCATCTACAAACCTAATTTTACTGTTTGGCCACAATGGGGTAAAGTCCATTGTTTCATTATGTAGCTGGGCTTTCCAGTATTCTTCTGTTTTTGCAGTTTGATTGCTGAATTTATGCTTTGTGGCAGTGATATAAAGGACTTTTTGTTTGCTTTGTACAGGGAAATCGCTATTAAAGACAGTTATGGTGTCCTCATCAATTCCTACTTGTAGTTTAATTTCTGAGAGTCTTATATCCTTGTATAGCTGTGGTACTGTAGCGTCCCTAATTTGACGCTTTGTTAGATGGCTGGTTTGCTCTCTGTAATAATCAAACAAGTTGTGCCATGCTTGGATCCCCTGTCTTTTCCTCTTCTGCAGTAAGCCCACTCTGGCCACTTCAATCTTAGTGTCTAAGTCTGGGTAACCCATCCCTCCATTTGCACTGGGTAGTTTCAGTAAATTTTTGCGAATTTGGTTTCTGGTTGATGGATACCATAGGTATCTGTCAATGACTTTTTCAATTTGTGCTTTTAACTCTGGAGTTGGAGTCAATAGGAAGCTTCTATACCACATTCTGGACAATGTGTACATCATGACTACATTTATCTTTGCAAAGGGCGATATTTCCAAAGTTGGCTTTTTGTATTCTTCTAAGGTTAAAGCATCTTTAACCTCCTGCCAATTTCTTTCATTGTGGAAGCCATTTGGATTGATCTTCATGCCATAAATTTTTGTTTCTTCTGTGAGATACTCAAGGTATCTTGCAGGTGTTACTAGATTTTTCCCCAAGCCCAAAGGCAGTATTTGTGTCTTGCTTTTGTTTAATTTTGCTCCAGAGGCTAAATTAAACCAATTGTAAATTTCGAATATCTTGTCTAGTGATCTATAATTAAGCAATGTAAAGTTTGTGTCATCAGCATATGCAAAGGTTTTATATTCTTTGCCTCTGACTGACACTCCTTTAACATCTTTCTCTTTTCGAATGTAGTTCAGTACTGTTTCTGAAATCAGAACATACAGCATTGCAGATAGTGGGCATCCTTGCCTTATCCCTCTATGGATTTCAAAGGGGGCTGAAAGATGCCCATTTACCTGTACCGCTGATTTGGTTCTGCTTGAATTATAGATCATCTTGAGACTGCCAATGAGTTTTGGGCCAAATCCATATGCTTTCAAAGCTTCAAAGATGTATTCCCACTCTATTTGGTCAAAGGCCAGTTCATGGTCAACTGACACCAGTATGCCTTGTAGATCTTCTAGTTTTATAGTTTCAACTACATTGTACAAAGCTAAGAGACCATCTTGGATGTCTCTGCCACTTACTGAGCATGTTTGGTCTGGATGTATCAGTTGAACCATGGCAGTCTTAATTCTATTTGCCATTTTCAATTTGTTTCAGAAGGGAACGTAGTTGTATAAGTTAAAAACAGTTATACAGGTGGTATGAAGACATTTCTGACTACAACAATGGTCAATTTGGTGAATGCAGGCTGACAGCAGCCAATATAAAAAGTATCTGCGCCACAGTTAAAGAACTGGGCACTCAAAATTTACCTCAGTAAATGGGTATTAACCACTGAAAAACCGCCTGCATGTGGATACGCCAATTTGAAACAATAACAAGACAGATGTTCAATTTGTTTGAGAAGAGAACGCAGTTGTAGAAGTTAAAAATAGATATACAGGTGGTATCAATTCTCACTATAACAACGGTGAAATTGGTCAATGCAGGCTGACAGTAGCCAATATAAAAAGTATCTGTGCCACAGTTAAAGAACTGGGCACTCAAAATTTACCTCAGTAAATGGGTATTAACCACTGAAAAACCGCCTGCATGTGGATACGCCAATTTGAAACAATAACAAGACAGATGTTCAATTTGTTTGAGAAGAGAACGCAGTTGTAGAAGTTAAAAATAGATATACAGGTGGTATCAATTCTGACTATAACAACGGTGAAATTGGTCAATGCAGGCTGACAGTAGCCAATATAAAAAGTATCTGTGCCACAGTTAAAGAACTGGGCACTCAAAATTTACCTCAGTAAATGGGTATTAACCACTGAAAAACCGCCTGCATGTGGATGCGCCAATTTGCAACAATAACAAGACAGATTTTCAATGTGTTTGAAAAGAGAACGAAGTTCTCGGAGCAGCTAACAACCAAATAGGACGAAGACTACACTGGTGAATAAGCTCACTATGAGTCAAATCACAATGGTGTAAGAAAAGCTTGGCAAAGAGTCCCTGAGTTTTCTCAAGTCTAGCCCTACTGCAATTTGCTCTTGGAAACCAGCACTCGATTGCATAACACAACTGCAGTAAAAAATACTGTTTAAACAACCATTCAAACACAGACAAGGGCGATTTACCCAAAAACTGTCTCCTTGCTTGTCTGTCGATTGCCCAACGGGTGCGGAAAGCTGCCAGTTGAGAGTGTCGATTGAAGGTAAGCCGACTGTCCAAGGTAACACTGAAGTCATACATGTAACAGGGGGGGTCTTGGGGGGGCGGGGGCCTGCCCCCCACCCGAAATAGGCCAGACCCCCCCGGATGGGGACCCCCCCCCCCGAGACGATTTCACCGACCCCCCCTCCGATTTTTCTGGCAAGTAAATTTTCGAGCAAATTTTTCGCAATTTTTTACAATTTCACACACAAAAATTGCCAAAATCGCCTGCAAAACAGCACTTTTTAGCTGTATTTCAGCCCAAATTTGCGATTTTTGGCAATTTTTAGCCAAAAAATTGCGATTTTTTCGATTTTTGAGCGTTTTTTAGTGCCCACCCCCCTTCCCCAAAATTTTGGCTCAGACCCCCCCCGGCCGGCGCCAGACCCCCCAACCCCCCCTCCCCCCATCGGCGGGTAACCTGTTACATGTATGACTGAAGTACTTGTACTCCGCTACAACTTGTATGGCCTCTACATTTAGGTAAAGCTGAGGGAGAGCCAGGAGATGATCGCGGCGGGTGTTACGAAAAAACAGAATCATTTTTGTCTTTGCAGCATTTAAGTTCAGGCCAAATTTGACAAACTGTTGGCAAATCGAGTTCAGATCTGCCTGGAGATGATGCATGTCTTACGCCACACCAGAGTGCATACCGTGTTGAATTGAGGGCATTTGATGCTATTCGAATAAAAACTCAAAAAATTGGCAGCCGGTCAGTCTTCTTTTGGTCAACGCTATATGTACATACGTCATACGTATGTTATGAAAAGAAACAGCACTGAAATTCAGTGACTTAATAGAAAATTGAAATGAAACTCAGACAGTTTCTAGTTTATCTATAACAAATTTAAATTAAGACACAACAGAAGAGCAAAACAAATCAGTACTCAGAAATTGTGAGAAGCAAACAGATCACTATTCTATCAAATTGTTTCATCCAAACATGTAGACACCGTACTGCATTACACATAGATTTGCTACAGAATTGAATACTTTTGTTGCCCATCAATGACGCCGCCCTCCAATCGAATTATCCTTCCATTGAATGAAGCAAACCGCTGTATAGACTGAAGAACGGCTAATGTAGGGTAAATTGAATCGCAAGGGTAGGGCACCAAGACTAGAAAAAAGTAGAGGTTAACTTGGAGGAATGGTATAAGACTTTTTATTTCTACCCCTAGTGTTCGTAGAGACATGTGGTCCAATCGGCTTCATCGCTACACAAAGTACTTCCAATTGTCGGCGGGCTGCGCGTACCCAAAAGTCGCAATCTCGCAACCTAAAGCAAACAAAGTCTAATAATTCTACCTTTTTGGCAACAGCCGTATTAGGGGCCAGAGAATACATACATACATTGTAGGTATAAATTGGAATTTGTGAGACAAACTCACATGTATTTAGGCAAAGTTCCAGATGAAGAATGTTCACACATGTTAGCACCTGTCCGCCACCAATCTGAATTCAAATCTAGTCCAGTTCTCAGAGGTCTGTGCTGTCTTGATGACACCAGCCAGCGGCATTCATACTGCCACATTCCTTCTCTGGCAAATGGGCGCCTTCTATAAACAGACAAACGTGCGCTTGCTACAAATTGAGAACCCACCGTAGACACTGAGCTCCAACAAGAGCAGCGTACGGATCTACGTAGACTCTAGCTGCTAAGAGGTTAGCTCCCGAGTATTTCTTGGGCCACTCATCCAGAGCTCCACTGTCCCACTCTGCAAGTTTCAGCACTCCACGAAGTACATTCAAGGCAGCAACTGTTCCTTGACTCCAACCATATCTCCAGAACCGATAGGTTTCGTCCCAAATAGTGGCTCGTTCAGGGTTGTCAAAGTTTGGGGGAGCCAGGGCATTGTATTTACGTTGTTGCACCTCAAAAACCATTCCAACAAGCCGCATCAGTTGAGCTCGACTGTCAATCACCACCAGTTGATAGGTGCGGTCACTTCGGTTTTTCAACCAGAAACCAACTGTTTTGTCTTTCTTCTGCCAAACAAATGCACAATCTGGCGAGTTTACAGTGAGATGGCCTGTCCCGGGAACTTTGAGCTTTGAGCCTGAAAGTTTTCGGAATTTGATTTTTCACATTCCTCTCATCATGTAGTATAGGTCTATAGCTCAGTACTTTACTCTGTATTACGCTTTGCAGTAGAGGCATACAATACTGAATATGCAGCAGTGACATTAACTGTAGCTCTTGGACATACATCTCTCTGTAACAAAATTCCTTGCTGCAGTGAAATGCAAATGGCAACTAGTCCACTGCGGAGATACGGAAACATCGATAATGGGTCGCGAACAGTAATTTGCAATGTCATTAGCGCACGACCACTCTGAAATGTTCAACTGTGTTAAATATATACAGACCACAATGCACGCTCACTGTCACAGTATCGCATTGTTTCCTGCAGGCCAGGCAAGTGATCAGTACAACTGTGGGTTACCCATTCTAAAAGAATCAAACACGAACTTTTGACCACAAGCTCTGCAGACCTCACTAAATGACTTAGTCAGTCGATCGGCCTTCATAGCCACGCACTTATGACCTTCATCTTGTCTTTGACCAAGCTGAAAGTTGTCAAAGAAGAAGTCAGTGCCATCCAACCAGTGACAACTGCGTCGGTCACCGGGATGATCGCAGTAAAGACCTAGCCAATAGTGTTTCACATCTGAAAACTGGTATGCAAGTCTGATTGCAGCAAAGCATCATTCAGCACCAACCATAGGGCCCATACTGACAGAGAGCGGGCCAGGTAGTCTTTTCAGAGCAGGGACCCAGCTCCAGGTTGTAGGTGTGATTGTGCTGAACAATTTGACTACAACCGTCCAGGAAAGCTGCTTGAGATGAACTGAGCACAGCCTCTGATCTCCAGTTGATCGGCCCACAGTCTCCATTCCCATTTAGACAACCGCATCCTGACTGATTACACACAAAACTGTCATAGGTGTGAGACCATTTCCACTTCTGATCTGTGCGCCTGAGACCAATATACGCAAATCTGGTCTGGTACGGACTTTTGGAATTGAACAGCTGAAATTCGATCACTTTACTGTGCACTTGAGTATTTGTAAGTTTATTCAAGTTGCCTGCTTAGTTTGAGTCCACAACGAAGTCAGTAAGTCAGGCGCTCCTCTGGGCAAAATGGCCAACGATAAACTCATCGACTTGCAGTATTGATTAGCCTGTTTGTAGTTAGCGGTCAGAAGCGAAGGCATCATGAAACAATAGACGTCATCTCCTTTCTTCCAAATATATGCTGGCATTTCAACCGACAGCTCCTCACACTGATTCTCCATCGCATTTCTTACTAAAACTCAAGTTAGTAACTATTTTGTTTACATAAAACAGTTGAATACCTCCGGTTTTATGTTTCAGAGGGAAATATCCTTCTTGCTGCCCGATGAAGTTGACTCCCCAGCTGCGCATCTTCTGCGTTCCATGCTCATTCTCAAACTCATAAAACTCGCCCAGCTTTGGAATGCGGAGCGTGATTTTGTCAATGGCGCATGCTTCAGGCGTGAACACACGATTGCCATAGTGAACTCCACAGAAGGACAACTTAGTAATAAGATGCAGTTCATTGATAAAAGGTATGAAGGGCAAGAAACCGACAATTGTACTCAACCAAATGGCCGTGGTGAATGCAACGCGTTCTCTGCTATGACTGATGGTGCCAGACGAAGTAATTGTGCGAACCGATTTCTCCGCAGCTCTGGGAAACTGCAGTCTCATCATCATGTGTGACAGCCAAACATGGCTCTTTGTTGGGCTGAAGATCTCCTGCTCTTCATTGACCTCAACCGGCATTGTTTCCACTGGGGACTCTTCTGGCAAAGGAGAGCCTTCCACTGGGGAAAGAGGGTCGAGTGAACGCAGTTCAAGCTCCTTATTCTTGAGTTCTTGCTCCAATTCACGTAAATCAAACCGTTGAAAGAACAGCTTCGAGTCCAATTCGAACTTCATCTTGGATTCGTCACCTATTGACACTCCTTGGCTCAGTTTTCCTGGTGGCAGCTAGATTTTAAAAATTTGAGTTAAGTCGAATGTTAAATTAAATTAGCATACATCTCATTTAAAATAGAATACTGCATTGCGCATCAGCACTCGGTACTTTTCGCAACAAAATCAGATCCAGAATGTGTAAACTTTCAGGTGAACGTTTGTTTGTTTGTTTGTTTGTTTGTTTGTTTGTTTGTTTGTTTATTGTTTGTTTATGAGTTCCACTGTCCTTTCGGACAGCACAGGACACCCCTCGCTCTTTTCAGAGGCCTTCAATGGGGTAGCCCTGTCTACAAACAACCCAAACGTGAAAAACACTTACTTTTTGATACGCCAATTCATGCAAGTCTGAGTCCGAGTATAGCCCAATTAATTCTTTGTTCAATTGGTAGTTATCACAGTGTGCGCTGGCCTGCTTAATCTTTATCTTGAGTTTCGTTATCTCTTCCAATAGCTCTGCTTCACGCACGTCTGCATGTGACCATAAGGGCGTCCATTGTGCTCTTAACCACTTTTACAACCGTTTAAGCAGTTGAGTAAAATGCTAATACCTTATTTCGATTTGATCAGCAAGAGAATTGATTCGTTCTTTATTCAGATTGTAGTAGCTTTCTCGTTTGCGCTCCTTTGCCACTAGGAGCTCTGGAGTGTTCTGTGGGGCCACAGCTATGTAGTTCTTATCCACACGCATTGCTTCAGCTAACACATCGAATCCTATGTCTTCAACCTGCTCAGGAGTCATCCTGGAGAGTACTGATGAGTATGAATGGGAATGTTTTGCTTTTCTCCTCAATTGCACTTCCTTGATATAGTCTTCCTCCAATTGACTGGTCCTTTTCAGTTCATTTCTCCAGTCATCAGTTCTATAGCGCTGCGGCAACTTGTTGACAAGGTCGGTTTCATGTTGGCTAGAGCTCTGAATCTGTTCGATAAGCCTGCTAATTTCTATCTCATCCAGCTTCTCGTTCACGAACATCTCCCCAGCTTCAACCTGTTTTTGTAAGCGCTGCCGCTCAGGAAAGCCAGGACCTTCTTCGATAGGTGGATTTTGAACTTCAACTGAATTGAGCAAGTCTGACCTGGTCTGTAGTTCTTTTATGTATTGCTGGCCAAGAAACTCATCTTTGAGCTGTTGAGCAGCCTGATCTATGCCTTTCCTGCGCATCCTGAAGTCCAAAACGGCTGGTTCCAGTTGACCCAGTAGGGCAAGTCTCTCCTCGTTGGGTAAAGCAGGCATCCATTGGTCGATTAAATCCTCATTGTGCTTGCTCTGCGCAATCTGTCTCTGCTGGTCAAGCTTATGCTGCCTGTGCTCTTCCAGTAAAGCAATTCTCTCCTCGTATGGCAAAGCAAGTGCTTGCTCATCCAGCAAATGGAGTCCCTCTTCATCCAGTGAAGCAAGTCTCCCCTCATACGGTAAAGCAACTGCCTGCTCATCCATTAATGCAAGTTCATTTCTGATTTCTGTTGACTCGGCAGCACCCGCCATTCTGCCACTTGTTGGTGTTTCCAGCTGCATTTTGAACTGTGCAAGCCTCCCCTCTGCTGCTTGCAAATTTTGGTGTCCAGCAAGAAGCGCTCTTTCTGCTGTTTTTCTGGCCTCAAAGTTCGCTTGGTACGATCGATCATTTTTGAGTCCAATATTCTCATGTCTAATTTCCCAAAGACGCCTTTTTTCCTTTCTTTCTGCTTCACTTAGCTGTTTGCCCAAATCTTGCACTATCTGCTGCAAGCTAGTCACTTCATTTTCCATTTCATTTACTGTTGCTAGGTATTCTGCATAAGTAATCGGAACCACTGAAGTTGGCATCACTTCATGTAGTATAACTTCATGTGGCATCACTTCATGTGTTGGCATCACTTCATGTGGCATCACTTCATGTGGCATCACTTCTTGTGGCATCACTTCATGCGTTGGCATCACTTCATGTGGCATCACTTCTTGTGGCATCACTTCATGTGTTGGCATCACTTCATGTGGCATCACTTCATGCGTTGGCAACACTTCATGCGTTGGCATCACTTCATGTGGCATCACTTCATGTGTTGGCATCACTTCATGCGTTGGCATCACTTCATGTGGCATCACTTCATGCGTTGGCATCACTTCATGCGTTGGCATCACTTCATGTGGCATGTCTTCATGCGTTAGCATCACTTCATGTGGCATCACTTCATGCGTTGGCATCACTTCATGTGGCATCTCTTCATGCGTTAGCATCACTTCATGTGGCATCACTTCATGCGTTGGCATCACTTCACGTGCTGCTGAATGTTCCAGTGACAGAAGATCTTGGATTACAGAAGATTCAGATGCCAGGTGACTAGGCTGCCTGCCTAATTTTTTATGACTCATCAGTCTTGAAGTGAATGACTCAAAAGTCTCGGTGCCACGGATTAGACCCAAAACTGATCTGTAGTACTCTCTGGCCCAGAAAATTGAAGGAATGGTTATGGCAAAGTCCATCCACGCTCTACAGTAGGCGCCTTGGTATGTGTCCTCGCTGCAGTCAAGCGATGAGACTACCCGACTGTACTGAAATATGTCGCACTGTAGATTGTTTACATAAGCTTGGTACACACGTTTCCTGGCAGTAATGACCGCTTGAACCTAATCACCAGTCTGTTTGCAGCTCTAGGACGAAGCCTTGGGTGATAAACAGTGAAACTGTTGCCTACATCATCGAATACGGTGAACTGGAGAGCGCAGACACTGTGTATTTTCACGTCAACACTCATCACATGATCATAATCTGAAAATGGTGATCGAGATGACATCTAGAACTGATGAAACTGCCAACGCGGAACTGAATAAGCCATCGCAAGGCAAAGGCAACGCACATTCTACTGTACCTACTGTAACCAGAACGTTACTGACCACCACATGAGACAAGCGGGTTGGGCAGAGTAATGTTAGGGTTCTCATGTGGTTGGCCTCTAGTTAATGAAGCATCACTATGAGGCTTTAGACCTGACAGGTGAGGTTAAACCCCAGTACCTTATGCCCTTAGTCAGACAGCCAGTTAGCAGGCAACAAAACACTGACTGACCTGTTTTAGTGCTGCGAATCATCCTGTGACAAATGAAGGAGTGTGGTTCACTGCAATCGACTGTGGTCAGCTGACCTTTCGCACCACTTTCCATGTCCACCACTGCACAAGCATGACGTATCTGTTGGAATTTCTTGGCTTCAGCCTGTACATCTTGTCTCAGAATTTGCTCCCAAGTGAACTCATCCTCAATGGGTGAAACCGGCTTGTACGGAGATACTGTCTGCCCTTCATTACATGTTGACCAGCTGCATTCTAGTGTATCGGCCGTCCAGCCCCAACTATGGTTTCTGAGTGACTCCAATCGATGGAGACCCGTCCACAAACGACTGGGCAGGGTCGCAGTCTGCTTCTGTAACTCACAATACAGTATCCAATGTAAAAACATACTGGTTTCTACCGAAAGCTGCAGATACAATTGATCAAGGAGTTGTTGACTGTCAGTTTTGGCCAACGAACCTCTTAGATCGGCTGTACAGGCCTGCAGAGCTTCACCACTGCTCTTGAACAAACTGGTTGGTACCACATAGCAGTAAGAGCCGATTGAGGTTTTGAAGTTTACATTATCGCCTGACTCTTGTGACACACACGGGTCATCCATTTCGAGATCTACAACACAAACTTCTGTTTAATTGCTGACAGCATTCAGATCGATGTCACACCTATATCAAAGTAGCTATAGCCCTTACTAGCAGAAGCTACTCCATTTGGAGTAGTACCCCACCCCACATAGAATCACACTTTTCAAAGCGTGATTGTACACATATTTCACCACCTAATCACGCCTTGTGTGCGGCTGTTTGTTGCCATGAATGTAATTGGAGAATGAAAGTGCAAAAAAGTGATTGGCCGGCCTCATATCAATCACGCTTTTTGGTCAGACGATGAGTGTTGCATGCAAAGCGTGATTGGCCAGTCGTCACCGTCAATCACGCTTTTTTGAAAGTTTCAGTGGATGCAAAAACATTCACAGCGTGATTAGCATTTATACTTCACGCTTTGAGTGCGGTTGTTAGGCAGGCATTTGCTACAAATTTTTGTGGTTGCGTGTCCCTATGGAGCAAAAAATTTTTGCGTCTTGAGATAGTAGTAAATTTGTCAAAAAAGAATCTACAATTTAGAAGCATGCCTATAGTACTTGGTTAATTCGCCCAATCATGTTTTAGTTTTCGCAGATGTAATTAAGATTGCTTACCAGCATCTAGGAATTTTTTCTTTAACAGTTCTTCAATTTCCAGCTGTTCCAGTTGAGTGCGAATTGTTGCCAAACCGAGCAACTCTTTGTGATTGGGTGAGACAGTCTGGACGTCAGACACGATTGGGAACTTGGTCTCAGTGGTACTGTAGCAGTATTGTACATCGAAGGGTTGGTAACTGTCACACCCTAAAGCATACAATTCACCTACGAGTCATTGAATTTCCTACATGGCCTGTACTTTTTGAACGCTCTGTCTGTACAGTATCTTTTGAATATAATATCTTTAGAGCACACTTACTGCATTCCTTCCAGTTCTCTGGTTCACTCATAATTGTAAATAGTTTCTCCTCAGATTTGAATTTCCGCGAAGTTACCGTAATGGACTGATTGGAAGCTGAAAAAAGTACCCTCGCTCTGCAGTTACACAAGTTACTAAGATGTAGAAAAAGATCAGTTTTTACCAGAAAATAGCCGATATTCGCATATGAACGGCAGTTCCTCATCACAATCGAACCCAGTGAGTATTGTGGCTGACCGTTGGGACATCAATTCAAGAGCGGCACAGTCTCCACTCATACTGCTAGACCACTGAAACTCGTCCGACCATGGATCCATTGAGTTCCCATCTACACCTTCATCCCATATCCAGCCCACGTCTTTCTTGCGTCCACCGAGCCAGGCGTGCGATGTTTCCTGCAAAAAGCAACAACTCCCACTGCACCCCACTCTATAGTCGTAAGGGGGCGTGAAAAAATTACGTAATGGCATAAGGGGGACGGCGGCGGACATGGTCGCCATGAAGGAAACTTACAGATTTGATTAAGTTGGTTTGTCCAATGGCTAGCGCAAATGACTGGGCGAACGTTGGAAGTGGTCTGTCAGAAAAAGTTGCCAGCTGCCACTGAGAGCCCATCTGACTGCACGCTGTCTTAGCCTCTTCGTATTCAGCACTCCAACTGCTCAGTGTGTAGCATCTGTCTCCATAGCTCATCGCCAACAGCGGTTCCTTTTCATTAATCCTTCTTGCTGCTTCTGTCGAGGCACACATGTCTGAAAAGCACAGACTGTTGTTTTTTATACGCAAATTTCCTGATTCCTTCCTGACCTAAACCCACAAACGTTCATTTAAATTTTGGTGTATGGTGTGCGTCATGCAAATTTTTACCGTCAGGCAAAAAGTCAATGGTTAGTAGTTTCATCTTGAACGTTTCGTCGGCGCTGTCATAGTCGACCTGCGTAGCAGCTGCTTGCCTTTGAAAAAGTACATCCGGTATTTCTGTAGACATCCATTTGCACAAATCTTTCTTGCTGTGGGGGCAGTTCAACCAGAGTACAGGGAACCAAGGTTTCTGACTTGAGTCAGAGTATCGATTAGTCACTGCGGCCGCCAAAGTTCTGTCGTTGAGTCTACGCCAGTGAACGCCAGCCGCGACAAAATGGTCCGGTTGAAAACTGCGGAAAAACGTAGTCAACTTTTCAATGTCTTCCTGTCCTCGTAGAATTGCTGGGTGGAGCTCAAACGGCACTCCTTCTTCTGGCCACGCTGGGTCAGCTGTTGATAAATTGAACCAGGAACACTGACCCGAGTCTGTTCTTGTGATAACGAACAAACAACACAAAACACACAAAAACAAGCAATTCATAGGTAGGCACAACACAAATACCAAAGTAAAAAAGAAAATCTGCATACACAATAGAGATAATTTATTGGGTACCCCGCGGACAGATGAAGATAGCATTACCCCGAAAAGCACCCCAATGTAAATTTTTGTTTCATAAGTTCGTGATTTTTTTGCGCGGAGATAAACTGTGAGAAATCATGGAAATTATGGTCACAAAGATTTTATTTTATCTTCAAACGACCAACAAAAGCAAGAGTAAAACAGACCAGTGAGTACTAAACTACAATCGACGAAAATAAGCATATGCCACGCAGTAGTGTCCATGCACGGTGTATACGTTTATCATAGGATTGACTACATATTTTGTCATTATTAATATCACTGCCCGCCAAACGTACTATCTTTCCATCGAGTGAACTAAACCGCTGCGTAGATTGAAGAACAGCTAATGTAGAGTAAAAAGAATCGCAGTGGTAAGGCACCAAGACTACAAATGATTTTGGCAGACTACAAATTGACTACAAAACTACTAATTCAAAATTGGCGAATTTGTAGTCATATTTCTTGGAAATTTTCCGATCTTTTTCTATGTTTTTACACAAATTCAGCCCGTAATCGGCATTTTGAACTGTCCTGATAGAGTCCGAACTGGTATTGGGTGTATTGGGGTGTTTCCACATATTGGTTTTGGGTATTGGGTTTTTTATGCCCCAAGACCCACTACTAATTAGGACCAAAAAAATCGCAGTTGAACTGAAAAAGTGACCTGAAAAAATTGATAAGATTGACCGACGATTAGGTATAGAAAGCTGTTTTTTGCGTTGACCTTTAGGTCAAGAATGTCATGTCATGTCTTATATCCCTCTCGCGCAGGGCCGTCAAATGTCCGATGAGCCAATTCGAATTTTTGGCCGGGAAAATGCGTGATGAACCCGTGCGAAGCTGAAAAAATTTCTCCGATGAAAATGCTGCGTGATGGAAAGAGTCATCACGCAGGTGCGTGATGAGGTTTTTCATCACGCATCTTTTTACAGGCGGCCACTTTAAATACCAGCTAATGCGCAACGCTGTAGCATCCTCGCAGTCCCTCGTTTTACCTGTTTGGGTGTGGATTGCTGAGTAGTTAACTGAACTGAACTGAAGCATACAGCCGACACAAAGTGCGTGATGAAAATGAGTTATGGCTGCGCTGGCCGCATAACGCAAATGCGAAGCTGATCGAGGTGTAAATTTTGCGAAGCTGTTCAGCTTTGCGTGATGAACCCGTGCGAAGCTGATCGGCAAATGCGTGATGAAAAATTGTCGCGTGCACCAATTGGTGCACCGTCTGCCCGTAAGAGATATTGTCCGCTTTTCTAAGTAGTACACTAGTAATTAATGCAATTTCTCTGTTCTTACCGAAGATAAAGCTTTGTGATTCAAATGAAATTTGTCATTTTAGTGATACAGAATGTACAATGTATTAGTACTGTATCCAGGGGTGCGGGTCTAGTACACCCCTTTCCGGTGGAGTACGGACAAAAATCCGCCAAAAATAAGGAACACTGTAATACAGTAGATCATGTATGGACTGGAACTGTTAATTTCTGCTTATTAACCCTCCAGAACGGCTTCTAAATGCTTTCTTAAAGGCTAATTTTTCAAAATTTCTCGCCCTAGTTGGACAATGGCCCAACCAGACCTCTTCGAATTTTAATCCCTGTGAAAGAAGTGTACACCGCTCGAATGTACCTGTTCACTGAAATGCAATTTTTGGCTCAGCTACGCAAGTATTGAGTATGGGGGGTTTCAGGTATTGGGATTGGGTATTGGGGTATTGGGTTTTTCAAATATTGTTCGCACTCTAGTCCTGAGCTTACCATAATTTCAAAAAATTATAAAACATACCGAGGACCAATCTATTTTATAGTGTGGAAAAATTGGGACCTGGCCTAATCTTGTCCACAAGACGAATATCCGAATTAACGAGGTCCGGATTAAGCAGACATGACTGAACCATTTGGTACCCAACACAGTGAAGCAAAGTGCACGAGCCCAAAGTTTAAACCAATCAGAATCAGATCACAGGAAAGTTTTAACAGCATGAACGATATACTTTTTGTCCAGATAAACGCAGGCATTGTGGCTGTGTTTTAGTAGTTTGATTGTGCCCATGGTTACGGCGGAGGGGTGTCCCGGCATGCAATGAGTCAACCACTGTTCGTCCGGCAGAGACAGATCTTTGAGGTTGTAATACAAATGCTTGGCGATTTGTGCATAGCGTTTTTCTTGGTCCGGCTCAGCGTGTTTCACCTTCAGAACAACTGCTGTTACAATCTGCCGAATTGTGCGGTTGGCACAACTCCAATCTCCTACAATTTATATACGTAAATACCTGCTAATTTTCTTTACTCCGCAAACTATTGGCACAGCTCAACAATGGCAACTAACCTGCCAAGCTTTCTTTGCCCTCAACGTCGTAATTTCCGCTGTAATTCTTGTTCGGGTCCACTTGTAGAGTAAGAATTTTGTCATCGATCTTCTTCTCTGCGTCAACCATAACAAGGTCGCGTGCCAGTCCCAGTTCATCTGTATAAACAGTGATGCTATTGAAAAGAGTTGCAAAGAATTCATTCAAACCTACATACATAGTGCAACGTTTTTCTACTAGGTCCCGAATATACCCTATCTTATAGCATTACGGATATACTCCGTAAAGTGCAACTGGAAAGCTAAATCATGGCACGCTTTCTAGCGCCTTCCTCAGTCTTTTCAGACCAGAAATACACGTGTTGCATAGAAAAATCACGAAACTGGCATGATACAGTGCCTGACAGGCTCCATCAATAAACCCTATATGCAAATTTTCTTTCAACAGTCTCTATTTTTGTTTTATCATACCAAATTTGATCTTTTCTGTTGGTTTTCTAACAGTTTTGAGTCAGTACGGCCAATTATAGATCGCAAAGATCCATTTTTTAATAGAAAATAGAGATAAATTAGCCATTTTTAGCTTGAGTTATATTCGCGATTTATGCTTTTTTCCGACCCTTAGGAAAAAATCGGTATTTTTTCGAGAAAAAAACGGAAAACACATCCCTGGCACCGGCCAGTTGGCTAGAACCTCCGTAGATAAGTGCAAAACCTCCATAAATGCAACGCGATTTTCAGAAGTGCAAAGAGGCTGAACCTTGCGTAGTAAATCTAACAGCTTGGTGGAGACTTGTAACGCGGCAGGGGTGAAAATGTGGTTTAATTCTCGAAAACTGCACCGCAACGAAACTATTGGATACAATTGGAGTATGGTCATCCAGAAAAGATTACAGTATTCTTATTTCTAAAAAATTGTTTAAATTTATCGTGTCATTGTTTAATGAGTTAGCCTACATATTTTACATTAATTAAAGTAGTTTCTAAACTGTCGGCTGAGCCAATTATAAACAAACAACCCAGTTTGTGTAAAAAACTGCAGAAACTTGTCGATTTTCAACAAGTGTAGCACTAAAAAACTACATACAATGTACATTTATTAGCTTACCGAGCAAACCCATGTCTATGCCTACGTCATCGTCTTTCTCCGGTTTCACTGTTTCCTCTGGACTTTTGTCGTCATCGCCAATAAGCTCTTCTGAAATGATTTATTCAAATTTTACAAACGACTTTGCACTCCAACAAATGCCTAATATTGTTTTTTTCGATGTGTGCAGTAGACAAGCACACAAAAACAAACTGAGAAAATTGGAATTGCTCATGGTACTAGTATAATATTTCACTGTATGTGTGAAAATCAGATTAGACAAGTAAAATCGATTAGACAAGTACCGGTAGTATTAGTATAACAAAATTTATTTAGTGGCCAACAGAATTTGAGGATTTGGATTTTAGTACGCACTTTTAGGCACCAGGTAGAATAGAGTACTGTAGATATAATCTTTCAGCCCTAAAACAACCCTCAAGTAACTCAATTTCTATGTTATTTGAGTTTTCAAACAGTTGACTGTTTTTGTTCGGTATTTGTCACTCTAATCTGGCTAATTTGGGCTGGGCATACACAAAAATACACATTGTCTTTCTGCCCTACAAATTACATACATCAAACCTTGGCAATATCTTCCCTATCGAAAAGTTTGTACTAGATAGGGCAAACAAAAACAGTGTTATTTGTAAACCTACCCAAATGGTCGAGTATCCCAGAGTCTGTAGCTTCTGTCACATAGAGGGCAGCGAGAAGAGTAAGGAGCGAAATAAGTTTGCACATTTTTAAAGTCAACAGTCACCTTACCACCACGATACCAAACGGCGGTACGGCCGTTGTTTTGTTCAATTGCCCACGCTACACTCTCTGTTTATTCTGTTGTAAATCGATACCTGTCTGCATCAACTATTTACACCACAACAAAACTCGTATTTTCCTGTTCTTATTACTCACACATTGACGCAAACAGCCACCTACGTACAATGTACGTACATATTATTATACATGTAACAGGTCATCCGCCGAAGCGAAAGGGGGTTTGAGGTCTGGCGCCGGCCGAGGGTCTGAGCCCAAATTTTAGGAGGCGGTTGGGCACTAAAAAACGCTCAAAAATAGCATTTTCTTAGCTAGAAATCGCTAAATTGGGCTGAAATAGAGCTAAAAAGTGCTGTTTTACAGGCGATTTTGGCAATTTTTATGTGTGAAATTGTAAAGCAAGAAACAGGAGGCTATAGAATAGGTAGGTGCACACAGACAACGGCCTTACATGCGCCGATAAGCTAGCGCACACTTTATAGATTCGGTTCGGCACATCCGCAAAGCATCCATCTTTTCTTTCACTGGCTGTGGGCGGACCAGCTGGTAGAGGTGGTTAGGGATGGGCACGTAAATTAATTTTCGTAACGCATAACGTAAATTAAGCGCCGATTTTTAATTTACGTTACGCTTAACAATTACTGTAATTAAAAAAATCCGGATACGGAAATTAAACGAATACGAAAATTAAAATTTAGCAATACGTAAATTAATTTCCGTACGTGAATTAATTTACGTTCCTAGCGTAAAACAGATTTTTCTGTTGAATCCTGAGCCCACCGCATTGTTTTGTTGTATTATAGAGATATTTTTGGTTACTACTGAATCTTAAATGCGACTTTTAATTTTTCGAAAATTCTTTGCCCTTGACGCACAGAATCCCAATCGCACTCTTCGAACTGCTAAACCGGTTAATTTCGGTCAATTTTACGGTCGAAATATCTTGTAGATACGTTTTTGAAGGCTTGAATTTGTCAATATATTATCTCCCTGTATAAGAGAAGGCAGAAAAGCCAGGCAACTATAAATTCATGTGTAGGTGTTGTACTACTGTTGGAAAGTTCAGGGTTGAAAAATAGGTTCAGGTTCAAGTCAAAGCCAACATCGAAATTTCAGGTTCAAGTCCATCTTCTAAAATACCTGGACAATAGGTTCAGGTTCAAGTCCACCGATATCTCCAAAAACTGTAGATATTTTGCGCTGCTTGCAACTTTTCTGAGCTATAAAGCCTTTCTACTGGCAGTGAAAAACATACATCAGACTTTACAGGGCAGTGTACTTTCGTTTTCTGACAGTTTCAGTTTCAAAATAGGTATAAAAACATGAAATCTTTAAAATTTTGTGCAATCCAACCGAAAATTTTACATAGTTTGCCTAAAAATTGCAGTTAAAATTTTAAAGTCCAATAAAACGGAACAGGTTCAACTCCGGCTGAAATAAAATAGGTTAAGGTTCAGGTTAAAGTCCACAACTTTCAGGTTAATAGATCCAGGTTCAGTCGGACTTGCCAACAGTATGTTGTACATTTAAAATGCATTCAAACAGAGAAGTGAAGTTACATAGTTTTCTTCACTACTAATCTTACTGTCATACGTTTAACCATCAGTGTGCGGTAGGTAGACTACAGTCTGTAGTACGTACGTAGTTGGCTGGCTAGTTGTTGCGCAGTTATAAAACCCTCAGCAGCTACAGTAATTCAGCCAAAAAACATACCCACATTTCATTCCTTCCTTTTGATGTGAAGTTAGATTTCAAAAATACGAATGCAATTCCAATCGAACAAACATAGAATTAAAATTTGCATTGCATGCAGTTCATTTTATAATTTTTTCCGCGATATTCGATTGCTTACTACCTACTAGCGATTTTTGAAGAAAAACGAAAATTAATTTACGTTTGGCTGGAATCTTATTCGTTACGACGTTACGGAAATTAATTTACGTAACGCGTTACAGCAAGAAATTGGCCGTTTTAATTTCCGTAACACGTTACGATTACGGAAATTAAAATCTGGTAAAACAGAAATAACGTGTACATAAATTACCGATTTTAATTTACGTTGCCCATCCCTAGAGGTGGTTACCTTAGCGCATTTCATTAGATGTCGATTCACTTGGAAGAATTTTCCGCCATCTTCTCCGACAGAAAATTCTGCCATAAACATGACAGAATTTTTTGACAGTTTCAGTAAAAGTTAAAATTTCCTCCAAACTATGGAAGAAATAGTTTTCAGACAGGTTTGAAAGAACGGCCTGCCAAACGAAAATGGAAAAATCAGCTTAGAGAGTAATCGCTGAGAAACGCCTTGCAGGCTGGTGCGCCAATTTGAAACAATAACAAGACGGGTTTTCAATTTGTTTGCCAAGAGAACAAATTTGTTGAAGTTAAAAATAGATGTACGGGGTATACTCACCTATCTCGCGGGGTTTCGCAAGATAAGAACTTTTTATAGTTGGTGGACCGAGGAAAGAAACCCCCCATACTTCACCTCCTTTCCAGGACCAGGAAAGCTGATCTGCATGCATTGCGTTGGCTGACATAATACCTTACAGCCGGGATGTGAGGTGTGTTTTTTCCTGTGTTTTTTCCAAAAAAAAACGGTTTTTTTCCTAAGGGTCGGAAAAAACATAAATCGCGGAAAAAACTCCAGCTAAAAATGGCAAATTTATGTCATTTTGCTTTCAAAAATGGACTTTTGCGATGTATAATAGGACATACTGACTCAAAACTGTTAGAAAAACAACAGAAAAGACCAAATTTGGCATGATAAAACAAATACGCAAACTGCTGTAAGAAAATTTGCATATACATGTAGTGTTATTGGTTGAACCTGTCAGGCTCTGTTTCATGTCTGCTTCGTGATTTATATCTATGTAACACGTGTATTTCTGGTCTGAAAAGACTGAGTAAGGCGCTAGAAAGCGCTAGAAAAATATAACTAGGCCAAGGATACCGAGAACTTGAGCTGGAGTTTTTTTCGCGATTTCAGAAAAAAACGAAAAAAAACGGAAAAAAACGGGAAAAAACAGGCCGATCTTTTTTTCGGAAAAATATCCATCCCTGCCTTGCAGTCTGAGCTGTCCGAAAGGACAATGTTAACTCATAAACAAACAAACAAATAAACAAACAAACAAACAAGAATTTTCTTATAATAATAAATTTGTGGCGAATGCAAACGACTATTAGTCTTTCTTTGTTTTTTTCATTTCCTTCCTTTTTTTCAAATAATACATGAGCTGAAACATAAATCGTTGGGTTCTGCTCTACGTATTGTTTCACCTTTCTGTTTGCAAACATAAAACATAAACATTTATTTAGACTGATTTCAATTCAATTTCATTTCACCAGCACGACCTCAACAAAATACTCAATCTTCAGCGCGTGCCACCAGGCATGGCAGTTGCTAAACCACAACTTATAAATTCCCGCTCTTGGACACGGCACCTGATCCTCGATTGGAATGGCCGTCGGTTTGGAGAGTCGCCAAAATTGAGGGTAAACCATTTCCAGACTTTCCAAATCCTCCTCGTCCTCCCGACTTCCGCAGAAAAACACTCCAAAACCAAAATCTCCATTCACCACAAATCCAAACTTGATCAAACTATTGATCTGCTTCACTTTTACAGTCACAAATTCGGCCTTTCCGGCCGAGACCGTCAGGTCGAAGATCAAAGTCGCGTCGAGACTACGTTTTGTACTGTAGTTTTCGTCAGGGATTTTGGCGGGAAGTTCGAGTTGGTTGGAAAAGGTGGTTTCCTGGTCGCTCCAACGGTCCGGCAGCAAATCTGAGTGCACGAACTCTAGAATTTCTCGGCGCCAATTCGGGCCCAGAATCTTGACTTTGTTGCGCGTTTTCTCCGGCAACAGCGGACGCACCAGACGCCATAATTGGTAGACGAAAGTGGGAGCGTTTACGATGATGAAATGTTGAAATAGTTCCACGTAATGTTCGGACATCACGTGTGTGATTGATTTTAGAGGACCGGTTAGGGTGCCCAGTAGACTGGAGTCCAGCTTTAGACCCTCCAGGTCCATTATGTACATTATTCCTGCTTGCTTGCCTAAAATTCGTTAACAAGAGTCAAAGGCAATTTCAGAACATCAGGTAACCCGTCCTGCAGCAGAGGATAAATTCTAATTGAAACATTTTTTAGTCTAGAATCGTACACAGTATAGTTTCGGCGTAAATTTACTTTTAAATTAAATAACTGTTAATTTGCTTGTCCAGCCTTCCTCTCATAGAGGACGGGGGTCGGCTGAAATGCACGATAGACGACCTACCAGGAGGGGAAGGGGTTAGCAAAAAACGACGTCGCTTTTTTCGGAATTTTAGGATACCTGGATTGAATTATTTTCGATTTATGCACAGGTCAAACGTTTCTACATACAGAAAAGCTTCCCAGAGTGGTTGTAGGGATTTATTCATCAACTGATTGCGCAGGTAGGGATGCAAGAAAAAGTTACAGTACTGTATGTACTGCCGTTTTATCGCTGGGGGGGGGGGGTAAACCGAAAACAACGTCGCCGTACGGGGAGGGGGGTCCCCAAGAAACAACGCAAGGCGATTTTGGGGGGAGGCGGGTCCGAAAAATCGGGATTTTGGAACGACGTCGTCTATGGACGGCCCCTTACTCACTTCGGGGGATGCCCTTTTGTATGTACATACTGTATAACCTTATGAAAATAACCGGGCAATTATAGTTGCCACGGACATATAACCGAACATTCAAAAAATTTCATCCGAACGTGTTCGGAAAAATATTCTGCATTTCCAAATCTGAACTTTCCTCGTTATATATGCCCGATTCGAAAAGCCCGCTTGAGGACTCATCCATACTTATCCACTGTGTATGTTCATGTTATTCTGTACCTTTCCACATGAACCAAAACACCCAAACCGACCCATTACAAATGGGCTTTTCATGTATATGTACGCAATTTCCTGAACCTACAAACAAGAACCAACCTGAAGATCGGTACCTATAAATGCGGTCAAAGAGAACCTTTCCAAAAGAACCAACATAAATTTGGTCAAGAGAACCTTTCTGATGTGCAGTAGTTGGCTGTCTATTACATGTAGATGATTTGTGTTTGCCTTGCTGGTCAATTCTACCCTGTATCTGATTTTCTAAATATAAAATTTTTGTTCAGTACGCACTGTGAAGTCCTCTTTAGGTAATGACACATTGCAAGTAGCGTGTAGATTGCTGTGTAGGGGATTTTTTAATCAGAGAGGCTTAGTGCTTTGTTTGCCAATTCAGGGATCTTCCGGGTTTGTATTTGCTGTGGGTGCGTGCTCGCAGTTGGAAGCGGCCGGTTTGTATTTCTATTTCGATCTTCTGTTGACCGGCTAATCCGGGAGTTTGATTAATGGTTCACATCAGATGTTCTGTTGATCGGCTAATCCGAGAGTATAAATGGTTCAGATGAATAGTTCGGTTGACAGCAAATCCGGGGATATTTCTCAATGGAAATGTTCATCTGTTTATCGAAATAGGTTCATTTCATCGTCGATATCTTGGTTCGTTTTCGACGCAATCCGAACTTGAATTCTAAAAGGTCATGTCTTTTCTGAACTTTTCAATCTGAACAAAACGAGCGTTTCGAACCTACCCAATCCGGGCTCCGGAGCCCGGATTTTTTGTTCGGGTCTGGTTCCGAACAGCGAACCGATCAAATCCGGGATATGCCCGTTTTGGGGTGGTCATTTCCGGAGGGATAATAAACTACGCAGGTGAAAGAAAGGTTATGGAAGTGAATGCAGGTAACAGGTCGTTTGTCGGTGGGGATGACTCTGGCCCCGGCCGGGGAAGGGTGGTAAGGGCATAAATTCTAGGGAATGGGGTAGGGTACTAAAACGATAAAAAATCGTAAAAATTGCAATTTTCGACTAAAAATCGCAGAAAAGCGTACCTATATTTGAGATAATATCGTATACAGCTAAAAAGTCCTGTTTTAGAAGCAATTCTAATGTCTAAAATTGTAAAAAAAACTCGCAAAAATTTGCTGAAAAACAAAAACGCCTTGCCGGGGCCTGGTCTAGGTATTTCAGTCAGACCCCGATAGATCCCTTATTACGTGTATGTAAGAGTGGGGAGAGTTTGATCCAAAAATCGTTGTAGTTTCAGGCTAGGAAAGGAATAGGGTAGGATTCGGTATCGGATTTTTCCACCTACGTACAATATAAGACCCTCCGGTTATAAGACACCGGTCTTATTGCTAGGTTTCTTTTCGGATTATAAGACCCGGGTCTTATAGCAGGTGGTCAGAAAGCAGGGTCTGTTAGGGGGCACTTTCCAGGTATAAGACCTGGGTCTAAGCTCAAAATCAAACTGGTGTGTTTTCGTGTATATTCTTTACAAGATAAATATGGAGTTTTTGAACTCAGGTCGTTCAAGAATCGTTCTAAAAACCTGCGTAATCTTGGTAAAATTCTTGATTTGATAGGTTTAGATAGCTGCTGCAAGCATATTGGAGCTTCTAAGTTGCCCAAGTTTTCAAAACTTGTTCAAAACTGAGCTATTCAGACTTAAAACGTACAGTCAGTTGTTGCACGGGTAAAAACCAGTGCATTTCATGCTTTTCATGCAGAACATCGAGTTTTAATTGTGAAATATAGATTTTCCACCTACAAGAGCCGGGTCTTATACAATTGTATAGGCCATTCACAATCCGCTCGGTTTCTGCTTTGTTAAAAAATTTTCGATTCTCTTAGATCCGTTCGTTTCTAGCTACCGTACTCAACATAGTCTTTGGTTTTTCAACAGGAAAACATCTATCTTCTAACTACGGTAGCCTATTTTCAGAGATGAAATGGAAGTGGCGTAGCGGCGCTGCTGTTTTTCGCTAAAAAATTGACAATTGTGGGACACTATCCCCGCACATTAGCGAAAACCTAACTGATTAAGCTGTGGCTAAGATAGATCCTAAAAGTTCATCCTAAGCCTAATCCCGATCAATGTCGAAGCTTAAAACTTGATCACAGTGCTGAACAGAAGCTGTTAACTTCCAAATTGGTGGGGGGTAGTGTCGATGTATCAAAATCAGAGCATCAGTGCGTCATGCATAAGTGAAATGCACGCTGCTTCCCTCGCAATTCGCCAGGGAAACCTAGCTTAGCCTGTACAAGGTATAACTGGTGCGAAAATGTGCCCCAAATTTAGGCATTTTCCGGTTATAAGACCCGGTCTAATAGGTGAAAACTCCGGTAGGGTTAGGGTTCAATTACAGTTAAAACCAGCTGTTTCACAAGCAATTTTAGCAATTTTTTGTGTCTGTATTTATCAAAAATTGCAAAAAATCACCCAAAATTGCTTTCCGCAAAAGTTCTCAGCGAACACCCACGCACAAGTTCTTGTTCACAGCGAACACATAAAGAACACGAAATTTTCTTGCTTTTTGCGTTCTTAACCAAAAGGTAAGCGGCTAAAAACTTACCAGTGACTTTTTCCAACGCCATAACCTCCCTCAGCATTCTCTCGTAGTCTTTCAGTCTCGATTTCAGAATCTCCATTCCAGAGAAAGTTTTGAGCAATCCGTTAATATCATTTCTACCAGACTGTTCTATATAAACAATAGCGTTTTCCACTTTCTCTGAGACGCCTACCAAACCCCAGACCCAGTGTTTATGGACCGGGTCCTCTCTGGGACCGGCCGAATCCAGATTCCAACAAGACCTGCGGAATCGCAGGTGAAAGCGTAGTTTGGGAATAACCGTTTCCAGATCGAAATTGTAGCCTTGCAGCCAGCGAAGCAGGTTGAAATCGGTGTTGTAGTGCTTGGTTAGGAGGTCCTGGACGGCCGTCCGTAAGTCTTCGATTAGTTGGGCTTGGTCCATCGTCTGAAACGCAAGAATATAAAGAAAAAACAGGCTAAAAAATGAGAAAAAGCAATTGTTTATATAGTAAAACTAGGTACTAATTTTTGCAATGATTTTTTAGGATTTCTTTTTAGAATTTCAATGTTTAGCTGTATGGAATTTTTGAGCGTTTTTTTAGTGATCCAACTCAACCTCCGAAATTCGGCTTCGGTAAAAGTTCTGGGGGTAAAAAATAGAGTTTAAGATCGCAAAAGAGGCTATAAATCGTTGTTCTAGGTAAAAAATAGCTAAAAAAGTGACAATACATAAGGACCTAAAAGTCGCTTTTACCGGCAATTTTACTGTTTTTTTTTAAAAACATGACAGGAATGGGTACGGAATACTGTAAAGACAAAAGAGGATATGCTTTAACGTACTACCTGAAACATTGCTATACAACAAAAGGCAAAACATACCACCAATGAAGTTGTTCTTCTTATTTAGAGAGAGAGAGAAACAGTGGGAGTAAAGTGTATTAGAAAACAGGTTTCAGTTCAAACCGGACTAGAACGACCTACGTCAATTGCCAAAATAATAGTAATAGAGTGTTTAGAGAGCAAAACAGAGGGTGGCGGGGTTGTCCACTGACCTTCTCTCATCGGACATTTGTTTGGGGCCGGTGCGGGCGTTAGGAGTGGCGGCGGACGCGACCTATTTTGGACATTTATTTTACACGTCCTTGCCGATATGTCCATCCATCATGGCTCTCGGCTCGGGTGGCCGATTTATTTGTTGTCGCTCCATTCTGACTATTAGGAACGGATGGCGGCTCCTTCTGTGTCCATCGGAGGCCGGAAACACTCGGCTTTTCCCAGTACACAAGAAGTAATGTTTCGGAAGAAAGATATTACTGGTTCCCCAGGCAGTTCGCCAATTGTCATAAGTCCAGTCCAGTAGACTGTCTAGAACACATGACATGCTAGTATCTAGGTTTTCCTTTCCGTCAGTTCAAAGAGGTACTAGAAGCGAATGCTTTTGTCAAAATTCGACTTTGAGAAGGGTCTAGTGCTTGCAAAAACCGTAAGGAATTTGATCTAAAATTGATGACTTCTGTGTCAGTTTGTTATTTTTACCGGAGTTTTCCACCTACATGTATAAGACCCCTCCGGTTACACATCCGATCCGATCCGATGTGCCTTACGGCCTGCGATCAGACTCGAGGTCCATTTCGCTTCCCCGTGATTCGTCATCTCGGACGTTTGCCCTTCTTTCACTGCCAAGCCACTCAAGCCATGCTGTTGGGCGCCAGGTACTAAGAGAGTGCCTGGCGTGGTGACGTCATGGTGCTGACAGCTCCCAACGGCCGCCCCGGCCAGTGGCACTAAACCGGTATCAGCCTTATTGCTGGTCTCTCAGACAGCTCCTGACGTCGTTGATCTTCCCTCCAACGCGGCATGCTTTTTGGAGCGGCTTTCGGTGCAACGGCAGATCCAGTTGGTTCCCATTTTACCTACTCACTGTAACCAGTTTTCGGTGGCCTGGGTGGAGCGTTGTGCCGACGACCAACTCTTTGCAGCAAGAAACTTGCCGCGCCGAGAGGATGAACCACTACAACCGCTAGGGATGCAGCGGCCGCCGTGACCCAGAGGCAGCGAGCTACCCACTGAGCCAACGACGCGGCCCCGGTTATACATAAGACCGGGTCTTATAATAGGTGGAAACCTCCGGTACCACAATTACTATTACAGTCAGGCACTTACACCGTTTATGGTACTGGTACCGTTGGTGCTGGTACCTAGGGTAGTGCTACCATATACATGTATGGTACCCCAGATTTGGGAACTGTGGTGATACCTTATACGGTACAGGGCCTATGATTTAGTTCACGAAAGTGACCCCAACCTCACTATAACAATGGAATCTATCGGAAGCTTGGTAATTGTAGTAGTTTTGCTGAAAATCAGGTGGCTACCGTAAGAATCGACCGTAAATTACACAAATGCGGCATATGCAAGAGTTGCCGACAGTTTCGTACTCAGACAGTGCCGCAATTTAGATTTAAGGTTGTGCTTTAGTTTTAGGCCCTGGTTTGGAATCAGGATTTATTTTATGCATTAGTTCATGTTCTAGCTTAGCTTTAGTTAGACCTACAATGTATGCGTAGGCTTAAGTAAGCAGATCAGCCGTCCTAGCAAAAGGACAAGTGGTCTTCTATGATTCACCAGACGGCATCGTCGTTGCGTCAGGTAGCCTTTACTTGCTGCCCGGTCGGACCGTAAATTGCCATGCTGCCGTATCTACTCAATAAATTCGCTTCGAAAATCACGAACGATTTAAACGAACAGGGCTCTCCCAATCTGCACTGCTGCCACCGACCGAAGTGAAGAAAGGAATAAAAATAATAAAAATAAGAGTTGTTAGCCAGCTTGGCCCTTTCCAAGTACAAAATGACTTTCTGAACTGTTTGTATTATGCGAATGGAATGATTCTTTCCTCAACCAGCTCATTCCTCTGATTGAATCCGATAAAGATATTTTTGTTTTGTTTCTTTATTTTCCCCTCCAGCGTTGAGCGCTGCGTAAAATCAGCGGCGTAGTTTACGTAGCATGCAGTTGTCTTATTTTCCGCGTCTAGACAGTAAATCCTAGTTCAAATTGTGATGTGCCACCAGATGACCAAAGACAGAGTGACCTTCAGAGATTGCGCACATGGGCTGTATATGCACGAAAATTGCACAGAATGCCTATTTATTGCCAATTCAAGCTTTGCATTGACTGACGCTTAAATAAGTGACAAAGATCTCATTTGTAGTCGACATTGCAGAGGCGACCGAGCACAGTTGAAATTGGGAACGGTGTCAAAATGGTTGTCGCTGGCCAAAATTCGCAGGATTCTACTGTAGGCCACTTCCACCGGCCCCGGCTCGGTTCTGCAAGACTCTGCACTGCTTTATGCAAATTTTAATCAAAGCCGGCTTACCTTTCGTCAACCGGTTGAATGGCACCCCAGAGGCCGCTGCGTAGCAATCTTCCGCCGTAAACGGGCATCAAAGAAACGAGCAGAACAGCCACTCCTATTTTTAAGCTCGATGACAGCATGTTTCCTCCGTCCACTGTAAAGGTAAATGCAGTGAGACAATGAAATCAGGAGCTGATTAATTAAGAGAATAATTGGTTTAACACCCACACACTGACTGATTGATTGGCGAATGAAAGAAACTAAGGCTACACACACGTGTACATTCTAGACACACTAGGGGTGTTTGGGGTTACCCCCACAACTGGAAACGCTAACCACTGCTCCCCTGAGACTATTTAGGTTATCTCTGACCCAAAAATACGAGGTAGCAGCTCCAGTTCTGACAAACTGGCTCAGAAATCACTAGGTAATTTTTAGCATAAATCCGGTTGAATGGCTTTGGTACCCCAGCTGGTAAAGAAAGATCACGGTATTTAGAAGCCCTTTCTGTTATTCTGGATGTATGACTTTACATGCTTCATTCCCTGGGTACTAAGTGGAACACAGTGACTATGTTATCTGCGTTGTGACTAGCTCAAATTTCTAAAACTCGGTGAGTATTCAGTAAGCAAATCCAGATTTTTTTTAAATTCACTAAGTACGAGTAAGTACTGGGTTTTTCAAAGAAAACCCAGTAAGTACTCAGTAAACAATTCAGTAAACTTGGTAAGACCTTCAAAATTCAGAAATATGTTACAATTTATCTGAAAATGATTACCTGATGTAGCTTTTACCTACTAGAATCCTTTTTCAGTTCTGATTGTTGAGTTTAAAATTGTAGGTGGATTTTTCAGAATTTTAATAGTGTTTTGCGCCATTTCACATTATTTGTGGTGCTAATTAGCATGGATGAAAAGCCTTAAAATATGCACATAGTGACTAGAGGATCTGCCTTTAGATGAAAAGCCTGGCCAAATTGGAAAGTGTAGATTTATTCTAATTTTCGCCGTTTCCTCACAGTTCAGAATGCAAAAAACGTTAATCAAAATATAGCTAATAGCTGTACATACATTGTAGTTATAGTTTCTTCTACTTCTGTAGTCTTCGCCTGTGATTATAGCAATTCTATCGCAAAAAAAAGCTTAGGTAATACAGCAAGCAGTGAAAATTCCAAAAAAATTGGCAAACATTGTGTATTTCGTCGTTAGCAGATCGATAAATGAAAGAAAAGCCATATACAATGTATTTTCTACACAGATGCGGTGAGCAACCAATCGCAGAAACTTTTACTCTGTAAGCAACTCAGTAAACTACCGAGTACCACAAGTTTACCGAATTGTTTTTCTAATTGAGTAATTCAAAATTGAAACGCGGTATGGTGTTAGTGCGATACGCCGACCAGTGCGTTACGCCGACCAATTAAAAGGGTGCCTTACGCCGACTGGGTGGTGCTTTACGACGACTGGCTTGGTGCGATACGCCGACTCGACCTAGCAGCCTCAACTTGTAGGTGCTTTACGCCGACTGGCCAGGTGCCTTACGCCGACTCCTCTGGTGCGATACGCCGACTATATTTTTTTGAACACTGGCAAACATACAGTTAATGCAGATACAATTGTACCAGAGCTCATACATTCAGAGGGTTCTCCACCGTCTACTGTCGATCGGGAGTGGCAGTAACAGGCAACCCGCAACCCTTCTAATTTAAAGGGGTGCCACAGTCACTAATACTGTACTTTCATTCTAGTGTTAAGAATTATTATAGGCTTTATCAGTATTTTGGACGCCCCCAGTAGTTCTAGAGTCAACTATAATTAACGAAATTGTAGTGCCACAGACTGATTACAGACTGCCAGCACGGTTTTCTAAGTGGTCGCTGTATGGTGACACAACTTATATGTTGTCTAGCCCATGTAGGTTTTTATTTTTAAAGTTTCAACTGAGGACAGGAAGTTCTTATTGCGAATGTATCGATGGTTTGTACGTCACGGCTTGAGATAGGCCTAATTTGTAGTACTACAAACTACAGCACATTATTTTTGGACTTAAATTTGATCACTCTATATAAACTAAGACTACAGATTGAAATTCTCTAAGGAAATACCCACATAGCACATGTGCCACATGCCCTGGCCGGACTTATGTATGAACTACGCACAAGTATACAGACACACACATACAGAGGCTATTAGGTTAAAAAGTTACAAGTCGGCGTATCGCAACTGTTGAGTCGGCGTAAGGCACCTGCTCAGTCCGCGTAACGCACCTTAGGTGTAGTCGGCGTTTCGCACCAAGTCAGTCGTCGTAAAGCACCACCCCAGTCGGCGTTTAGCACCTAGTCGGCGTATGGCACCTCTCCGCAGCAATAAAGTCGGCGTAAGGCACCTGAATCCGCGGTATTCAGTAAGTAAATAATAAAATATTATGAAAAATTTTTACCGGTAAGCAAACGTACTTAATTTAATTCAAAATAACTAAGTACCGAGTAACTTATACTCAGTAAATTTACTGGGAACAACAGCATTTCTGCGGTGAACGGTGATTGGAATCGAAGGCAAACACCCCAACAATATGTTGTGTATGAAACATTGCTTTCTCTTATGTTTTTAAAACCATCACATCGTCAACCAACGTGATTCGTTACACATGATTCGTTTGTTTGTCTGTTCAAGTTCCACTCACTGTCCTTCGGGATTGAGCCAACAGTACATATTGGGGATACGGTAGTGTGTACTAAAAACGCTCGAAAATCGCAAAAAAAATCGTAAAAAATACGCCTCAGATGCAGATAAGGTGCTATTTTACAGTCAATTTTAGTGTCTGAAATTCTAAAAATTGTAAAAAAATTGCTAAAAGATACTTGTCAGAAAATTGGAGGGTTGGGAAAAACTGTCTGGCTGTCCCGTGCTACTTACTTGTACTTACATAGGGCGGGGAGGGGGCAGACACCATGTTACATATGCGTATGGCCAACTGAGAGTAGAAATTGTTACTGTTTCGAAGTTTTATTCTGAATAATAAATATCACGAAGTGGTTCCGATTCTAAACAGACTAAATCAAGTATATAACGTCTGTTTCCAATCTTTCCACATCGGAATCTTCTTCTCCCTAAAAACTGATCAGTTAAATTTATACCAACAAACAAACGCAAAAGCACGAACCAAATATACAGGGTATGCCAAAAATGCAGCCCAGCAGGTTTTTTACTTTTGCAACCGAAAATCTCAACCGATTTGAATGAATTCTTTTTAAATGAAAGATTGACAAATTCATGACAGATTGTGAAATTTTATTAAGGTAGTCTGTCATGTTCCTGAAATAGTTGCCTCAAAGTCTTAACAGAGATTTTGGTTTGAAGAGAGCCATTTTTATTATTCCGTTGCACTTCATAATAAGACAGATTCCTCCTGCTAAGGATTAATCAGGTCACGAGGCTTTACTGCTGACACACAGGCTCGGTACTTCACCAGTAAAGTGTCATTCTCCCCTAGCAGTAGGAATCTGCTTTAATATAAAGCGTAATGGAATCGGTCTTGTTCATTACCAAAAAACTGTCTGTTTTGACATTGAGAACAAATATCTCAGGAACTCAGCAAAGTACATTGTATATTGACTAAATTTTCACCAAATTTTCAAGAATTTATTTGTCTTCCATTCAAAAAGAGAATCATTCAGATCGATCAAGATTTAAAGATTGTTGAAGCAAAAAATCTGCTGGGTTGCATCGTAGTATAAATAAACTCACAAATTATAGAGATTGCTTTTGATGATGGCAGACCGTAAGAGAGTGCTGAGTAGCTTGAGCGGCTTTGTACCGGGCCCTTCCGTCTCTAGTGCGCTCGGTTTTACTTCGATTTTCGGGTACTCAATCGCTCGGAACAATCGATAGCCGAACCCGGCCACCGACATTTCGGTGCAAATGCACAGAAACAACAAGCTAATTACTAGATTTCTACTGCTACACATGGTTTTAGAGCTCGGAGCGCATACAAGGTTGCCTACCAAATTCAAACTTTCAATTTGATATGGTATGGTTTATACATAGTTCTAGCTAATTCAGTTTGAATTTGGTTGGTATGATTTTGGTATGAATTTGGTACAGTGGTACTTTGCTGTGATAATGTTATAGAAGCCTTTGGAATTCCACCTTTCTAGAGTTTTTAGAATCAAAACATGCAGAAAGGATTGGGAATATATTTTGACGCATTTGAAAAGTGCTATATACAGTATAGATAAAAAAAATGTCCCATCGCTTTTTCGGCCTTCACTCAAACGTTTCGTTCTCAGTCACTTCTTTACCGATTTGGCTCAAATTTTCAGCAAAAATTAACAACATGGTTGGCTAAATATTCTGCAAGTTTAGTGCCAAAATTCCGACTCATACTGGTTTTATGACCCGAAAACTAGGAATGAGGGTGGTCCACGCAAATTTATTTTTTTTTCGGTAATACAAGGAGTACAGTCCTGAAACTTGCAGGAACGATTGATGTTGCTATTGGGCATAACATACTAAGCGGGCAGCCCTGTAGCTCAAAGGGCACTAAAATGGGGGAATTTCAAAAACATGAGTGAAAATCCTATAGTTAAGAAATCTGCACCTTCTAGAATTAAAGCACTGAATCTGTTGTTAATCAACATATGTAGATTGTAGCAGGAAGTTCGACAAATAAATGAACCTGATTTTTAAGCTCTGTTCCACACCATAGTAACCATCCCTGCAACGTTTTTTGAAAATTGAAAATCTTTAGAATCGTCATTTTGCCGGTTTTACGAAGAAAAGTCATATTTCGTCATGTTTTTGAAATTCCCCCATTTTAGTGCCCTTTGAGCTACAGGGCTGCCCGCTTAATATGTTATGCCCAATAGCAACACCAATCATTCCTGCAAGTTTCAGGACAGTACTCCTTGTATTACCGAAAAAAATTTAATTTGCGTGGACCACCCTCATTCCTAGTTTCCGGGTCATAAAACCAGTATGAGTCGGAATTTTGGCACCACACTTGCAGAATATTTAGCCAACCATGTTGTTAATTTTTGCTGAAAATTTGAGCCAAATCGGTGAAGAAGTGACTGAGAACGAAACGTTTGAGTGAAGGCCGAAAAAGCGATAAAAAAGGGACATTTTTTTATCTATACTGTATATAGCCAACAAGCTAGTGCCAAAATGAAAAGGCCTACCAAAATCATAATTCCAGTACTAAAATAATCTGGTAAAGGCGTTTGATTTTGATATGGTATGGTATAGTATAGAAGGAGCTGTTTTGAATTTGGTTTGGTATGGTACTAGTACTAAATTCAAAGATTGATTTTAGTACTAGTACAATTTTGGTATGGTAGGCATCCCTGAGCGCATAAGAGGTGCTAGAACGGCTACAATTGGCTTTTATAACACAATTAAGAGTAATAAAGTGTGCTTGCTGAAATATTTATCAGCACCAGTCAGTGTGGGCGAGAATTGTACTAATGCAACTTAGGCAAATTGAAAGCTCGGACACTATTACAGAAAATTGTCCCTTCCTTTTGGTAGACCAACGTTGAATTGTGCGGCTATTGATGCATGTTGGTATCGGTAGTTTATGCCATCCCGTGTGTCACGGCGGCCCCGGCATCTACGAGAGCGGTTGTTTGTGGGTTCGAAACCGGTCGAAGCGACTGGAAGTAGTCGACGTAAAGCCCAACCCAGACCGCCGAAAGCCGGTGATGGCCAGTAGGTAAATGGGAACCGAACCGAACCTGTCGTTGCACCTAATGGCAGCAAGGGTGGCTTGTTGTTTGCGTATACACACACATTTACCATACACAAAAATACACTGTTTTTTGATTGTGTAGTGTATACACATACACGTACAGATTGAAATTCCAATACACATTACCTACTACCACACAAACAGTACTCAAAATGTGCGTTTTGTCTGTGTATTTGACCGGCAAAAATCGATAAAGAATACGAGAGAATTCGAAATACCGTAAAACTTCTAATAATACCGCTGCGCTATTACTTTTTCGTGATTGCTTTTGGGGGCGCGTTTATTATTTCAATGCTGCATTGGCCATCTCAAGCACACATGTAACAGGGGGGTCTGGGGGGTCTGCCCCCCACCCGACTTAGGCCAGACCCCCCAGCTGGGGACCCCCCCCCCCCCCGAGACGATTTCACCGACCCCCCCCTCCGATTTTTCTGGCAAGTAAATTTCCGAGCAAATTTTTGCAATTTTTTACAATTTCACACACAAAAATTGCCAAAATCGCCTGCAAAACAGCACTTTTTAGCTGTGTTTCAGCCCAAATTAGCGATTTTTGGCAATTTTTAGCCAAAAAATTGCGATTTTTCGATTTTTTCGATTTTTGAGCGTTTTTTAGTGCCCACCCCCCTCCCCCAAAATTTTGGCTCAGACCCCCCCGGCCGGCGCCAGACCCCCCCAACCCACCCTCCCCCCATCGGCGGATGACCTGTTACATGTATGATCTCAAGTATCCTCATTTTTCTGAAAATACAGGGTATTTTTGTTTTAAACACAGCAATCTTTCTATGAGTTTTAGTCTGACTAATGTTTGCAAGCTTAATCAAAGAAAATTGTCTCAAAGGGACAGTATTCTACATTGGAAATACGTCGTCAGCGGGGGTCTCTCATACCAAGGGCGCACAAGCGAACTTTGGGAGCCGTCATCACCATGACGTCAATGCGCCAGGCACTCTCTTAGTACCTGGTGCCCAACAGCATGGCTGGCAGTGATAGAAGGGAAACGTCCGAGATGACGAACCACGGGGCTCGCGAAATGGACTGCATAGGTCTGATCGTAGGACCGCAAGGTCCCCGCACATCGGATCGGATCTTGCCAGTAAATGTATGCAGATAACATTCTGAAAGCCCAACACCAAGCAACAGTATTTCTAGGCAGGGCTACTCCATTGGGGATCGAAAATGTCCTGAGCTGTCTGAAAACATAGTGGAACGGCACGTCACAGCAAAAATGCGGACACTGTTAAAATTAAATGCATCGTAAAGGAGATGTGAATGGGTGTTGTTCTTCACAGCAGAAAACGCAAACTGTGCGTAAAGTAATGTTTCATTTAGTGCTTATAACATTAGCGCTGCTAACCAATTAATAATACGGAAAAGAATTCCTTCCTTACTCCTCGAACTGCCTCTTCCAAAAATGGAAGGACTGACGTTTCTTCAAGGATCGTTACCGTGCTACTGTAACCATATACAGTACGTACGTAGCGTAATAAGCGGCTGACAGTAGCACTTCGGCTCGGGAAGTACGGTAGTTTTATGGTATTGGATTGTGACCGGGACTAGTTGATTGACTAGGTAGGCTCATAAATGCATGTGGTTTGACGAAACATTTCCCGGACACACAAGCAAATATTTCATGCTCTTCTTGCCTTAATTTGCTCTATGAATTTATGGCTTTTCCAACGGCCCCCAACGCCACTTAGCAAAAAGTCTGTCCATGAAAATGGCAAGAGTTCTGTTTTTCGTACTGTTCTGCGTACTTTGCGGCGTTGCGATATCAAACGCCAGTCTGCAATGGAATAAAAGATCGGAGTCGATCGGGAAACAAAACCCTATCGCCGAACAGTTCTGGTCCGGTATGGATGAAACGCCTGAGAAAAAGTAAGGAACATTATTCCCTTCGATATCATCGCTTAAAGGTGGATTCATTCATACTCGTGTAGGAAAAGATCGCCAGGCGACTTTTCTGTAGAAAAACTGTCGCTCCGTGTGGATAAAAATTTTCTCCTCGGCAGACTTTTTTGTGAGCTTCTTCCAAATTTTCCACCGGTTGAGCGCTTTCCTGCATTGTTATAGTCGTTTTGCACAAAAACAATATAATTTAAACATTCCTGCCATTGAAAATTCAACATAAAAAAGGCCGGCGACAAAAAATAGTTCACTTTTTTAACTACATTTTTGTAGGTTTTTGTGGCCAGCGGCGTTTGGACGCGTTTCAAAGTTTAAACGAGTTTTTTCTACCGAAATGTCGCCAGGCGACCATTTTCTGGAAAAGTCTGAACTGGTACTGGCTATTGGGCTTAGGGTGTATATGTGGGAAACATCATACATATGTAACAGGGGGTCCGGTGGTTGTGTTGATACACTGTACGTACTAACTGTGATAACGCATTTACGTTCTATGTAGATTGATGTTACACAGGTCGCTATAACTGGTTAGCCACTGGCCGGCTAGCCTGCCAGTCTTCATTTCTACTTTCGTTGCATTGCATTGCATAAACTGTTGTCTTTGGCCGCCTGTACGCACGTTGCGACAGGTTATGGGCCCAGCTCCCTGTTTCTTTTACGCTCCTGTTTTCTGACTTTGTTCCTCCGTCCCAGTCCTAAAATGAGCAGTACCGTTCAGTTGCCATTGCTCAAGCAGAATAACTGGTCTCGCAACTACCTCGAGGGGCAAGAGTACTGGTCGATTGTGAGCGGAGAGGAGATTGAGCCTCCAATTGAGCAACAAGCCGCACCCCCAGCCGCCGCCGCAGCTGCCGCCGCCGCACCAGCCGATCAACGTGCAGAAGACGAACAACCACACCGTCCACAACCAGGAAATCCAGCCATCAGACTGCCTGACAACGTAAGAACTTTTCGTAAACGGCGTCATATGGCGATGTATGCTTTGGTGTGTGCACTGTCTCCTGAAGTGCACAAAGTGATTACTGTACACGATCAGACTGATCCGGCCGCGCTTTGGCGAACACTTTGTAATCACTTCGACCGCCGGTCCTACTTGTCAATGGTGCAGATCACTGGCGAGCTAGAGAGACTTTCTTTTGACGGGAAAAGAAAGCCTTCGGAGTGGATAGCAGAGCGAGAGAATCTTTACGAACAGATGCGCGCCATGCATCATGCTGTTCCGGACTGGATGCCAATCACACAGGCAATCCACAGCCTTCCTAGCAGCTGGGAAGCAGTTCGCTCTGTACTTGCCTTGGCGAACAGCAACGCAACGCCGGATAATCCTTTCACCATTCAGCAACTCGCCAATCAACTTGATGATGAGTGGAGGTTGAGGTGCAAAAACAAAGACAGTTCTGCTTTTTCGGCTAGGGGCGGCGTAGCTAGGGGCAGATCAAGAGGCGGCAAAAGCGGTAGAGTTCAGAGAAAGGGCACTCAATATCAGTCAGAAGGAGCTAAGACGTTTAAAGGGAATTGCTTTAACTGTGGCGGAATCGGGCATAGGAAAGAACAATGTCCTTCCCCTCCGAAGAAAAAGCAGTTTAGCAAGCGCGAAGAGAGTGCGGCTCAGGCGTGGGCAGCGGAGGATTCAGATCCTGGCACGTTTTTGGCAGCGCGTTCTCTAAAATGTGGTCCAGACTGCATTGTAATCGACTCGGGTGCTACGCAGCACATGACTAGTCGCGGAGATTTGCTGCAAAACTACCGTACTCTGCCAAAGCCGGCTCAAATTCGAATTGCTGACAATGCATCGTTAGACGGTATTGGTATCGGTGACCTCCCGGTCATCGCGACTGTGGGTGCGCGCAATGTTACTGTCACTATGACTAACTGTCTCTATGTTCCCAGACTGGCAGCTACACTATTCTCTGTGCGTGCTGCGCAGACTCGTGGCTACAACACATGGTTCAGAGCCAGTGCACTGATTCCAAGGACAGGCTGCGTGCTGTGGGGAGAGTGCAAGCTGAGAACTATTTGATGGTTGCTGAATTTCCGACTTCGGCCCGGCTTGCCCGTCATTCGTTTCCCAAGTCCTCCAGTGATGGTGGCGTTGTTTCTGCAACACTCAGATGTGGTTTGGCAGAAATTCGAGACAGCTCAGGCGAACATCAGTGTCCCGCAGGCCATGGACGGTCAGGGACCTTAGATGGTCAGGTATCAGTTAATAGTGACAATGATGTTGATCCCGTTGTTGTAGCCAGTGCTCCATCGGTGGATCGTGCCGCGCAACCAGTGTATCGGTCGAATGATCGTGGTGACCTGCAAAAACAACCGATCTCGCGCAGTCCGGGATGTCCCTCACGTGTAGGGACTCCAGTTGGTACTCATACGGTAAGAGACTCGTGTTCGGGTGGTGCTTTTGAAGTTTCAGCAAGTGATGAGGCCGAAACAAACACGCCCAGAGGCAGGACCGAGCCGGTTACCTTGAATTCAGCCAGTTGTGAGCCAAAAAGGACAGACAGCACTCAAACGCGATCGATTGTGCCCTCTGCAGCTGTTGGAAGCGTGCATGGCACTGTACCTGGTAAGCGTTCGTTGCAAGCTGGTGTCGTTTCTGCGGCTGTGGCCGTATCTGCAGATGTATGGCATCGTCGTCTTGGTCATCTCGGTGTGACTGACGTCAAACGCGTGTTGACTCACGGGTCCGTGGGTGGTCTGAAACAACTGGCCGATCAAAATTTCTCATTCTGTGACGCATGTGCTGACGGAAAGATCAAACGCACTCCATTTCCCAAGCAAAGCCAGCGCAGAGCCAAACGACCACTACAACTCATGCACACAGATGTCAGTGGGCCTTACTCACCTCAGTCTATTGGCGCCAAACGGTATTTTGTCTCACTTATTGATGATTATTCCCGTATGGCCTATGTGTTTTTTGTGGCGCACAAAACTGATGTTTTTTCTGAGCTCAAAAACTGTATAACTATGCTCGAAAATCAAACCAATTTGAAATTGTGTGCTATTCGCTCTGACCGGGGTGGCGAATATCTTGGCTCTAATTTCCAAAAATGGCTGGCTGAAAAGGGAGTTCGGCATGAAAAAACGGTTGCTGATGCTCCGCAGCAGAACGGAGTGGCTGAACGGTTTAATGGAGTTGTGGTCAGTCGTGCACGTGCAATGCTTAGTGGTGCCGGTTTTCCCAAACAGTTTTGGGCAGAGGCAGTCGCGTGTGCTACGTACCTACGCAACAGATCACCTACAGTAGCTCTGGGTGGCAAGACACCTTACGAAGTATGGTACAAACACAAGCCCAACCTCAGTCATTTACGCACATTTGGTTGTCTCGCATTGGCACGCAAGCTAGAGCAGAAAAACAAGTTAGACAAACGTGCAGAACGGTGTTTTCTACTTGGCTACTCAGACGACTCCAAGGGATACAGAGTTTGGTTAACTGAGAGAAACCGTACGCTTATTCGTCGAGACATTCTCTTCGATGAAACACGTTTCTACAGTACCTCCACTGACCCAGCGTTACAACAGGAGGAGGAGCAGCAGTACATTGTTGTACCGGGTTCAGTGCACAAGCCTTGTCCTCGGCAAGCGGTAGTTCCTCAGCCAGAGCCTGTCTTTCAGCCAGTTGGGCAGAATCAGCCTGAACAGGAGGAGCGTCGTCAAGCAGAGGAAGAATCAGATGATGACTTATTCGAAGATGTCCAAGAAGTTGAACCGCATGTTCGACCAGCAACACCTCTTAGTCCACTAGTTCTGCCTGAACAGCCAATTGTCCCAGAAGAAGTCCAACAACCGCAGCTTAGGCGCTCAGCGCGAGAAAACAAAGGCAAGAAACCAGCAAGGCTGGGTGACTGGGCCTCTGAAGCGCGCGTAGTCGCTAGTGAGCAGGAACCTAACACTTGGCAAGAAGCCATGCGCTCTGAGGAAGCAAATCAGTGGTTCCAAGCGGCTAAAGATGAGTTCAACTCATTGAGGGGTTTCAAAACCTGGAAGCTGGTACCAAGACCAGCAGATCGGCGAATAATTGGCTCAAAATGGGTGTTCAAGTGCAAGACTGACGAACACGGCAATACAGTGCGCTATAAAGCGCGCCTAGTGGCTAAAGGATTTGCTCAGAAGTACGGCGTCGATTATTTTGACATCTATGCACCAGTGGTACGTTGGGAAAGCGTACGTTCTCTCTTCGCTGTTGCCGTGCTTAAGGGAATGACGATTCATCAGTTAGACGTCAACACAGCGTTCTTAAACGGAACACTAGAGGAAGAGGTTTTCATGGACCAACCACTTGGCTTTAAGGACAAGTCGCATCCAGACTTTGTGTGCAAACTCCAGAAAAGCATCTACGGTTTGAAACAGAGTCCAAGGTGCTGGAACACCGAGCTACACAACACGCTAACTGCACTACAGCTCAAGCAGTCTGACTCAGATCGCTGCGTCTACACAGGAAAAGTGGACGGCCACGCAGTTTTAGTGGGCGTGTACGTGGACGACATTATTGTCGCAAGTGCTAATCAAGCAGCGCTGAAACACCTGAAACAGCTGGTTGCACAACGCTACAAAGTTAAGGACATGGGGCCAATCAGCTACTTTCTCGGTGTACAAGTAAAACAAACAAACGGTCAGCTCTGGATGGGGCAGCCTGCCTATGCGCGCAAAGTGTTAGAGCGGTTCAACCTACAAGACGCGAATTCAGTCAAGTACCCATGGTTGTTGGTACTGACCTTTTTCCTAGTGAGACATGGGGCCGAGTTGGTAGACCAGTCCATTTACCAATCAATGGTTGGCTCACTAATGTACTTGTCAGTCGCTACAAGACCAGATCTGACGTTTTCCGTCCATCGGTTGGCTCAATTTAGTGCAGCTCCATCCTCAGTTCATCTACAGGCGTTGAAGAGGATTTTCCGCTACCTCAAAGGGACAGCCGATTTTGGACTAGTCTTTAAGAACACCGGAAATGCACAACTCACCGTGTATTCGGATTCAGACTGGGCAAGTGATGTTTCCACCAGACGTTCAACTTCCGGCTACATTTCTTTACTTGCGGGTGGTCCAGTGACGTGGGCTAGCAGAAAGCAGACGCTAGTAGCAAAGTCTACAACTGAATCAGAATTTATTGCGCTCTCAGAAACTGTCGCAGAAGTTCGATGGCTCAGAAACTTGCTGTGTGACATTGGACACAAACAAAGCGCACCTACCGTTATCCACGAAGACAACAAGTCTGCCTTGGCTCTGGTGACGAGCCCCACTGCCCACCAAAGAACCAAGCACATTGACGTCAAAGTCAAATTTGTGCAAGACTACGCTTCTGCCGGACTGGTGGACGTCAAATACGTTTCAACGGATCAGCAGCTTGCCGATCCCTTAACCAAACCTCTGCCACATCCCACCTTTCAACGTTTCGTCAGGGAGGTGGGCTTGGGGGCTCTTAAGGAAGACTAACTTATTTTACATGTTCAGTGCTTTACTTGTTCTGTATTTTCTAAGTGTGCATTACTGTTGTGTTGTTTAATCACCCTATTTGAACATAAACTCGTTCCAAAATCATAAGTGTCTTCTAAGTTTTTTCTATTCCCGTTCTTCTGATTCATGCAATAGTTCCATGTTTTGCTATCTGTAACTAATTTGCTCTATTTCTAGATTCAATAGTTTTCTTCTTGGTGTCACATTTTTCTGTTCTTATATGCAAGGTGGTGTCGCGTCATCAAGGAGGAGTGTTGATACACTGTACGTACTAACTGTGATAACGCATTTACGTTCTATGTAGATTGATGTTACACAGGTCGCTATAACTGGTTAGCCACTGGCCGGCTAGCCTGCCAGTCTTCATTTCTACTTTCGTTGCATTGCATTGCATAAACTGTTGTCTTTGGCCGCCTGTACGCACGTTGCGACAGGTTGTGCACCCACACCCGACTTAGGCCAGACCCCCCCGAGGCGATTTTCCGACCCCAAACCGAATTTCTATCTATTTTTTTATAGTAATTTTTGAACGAACTTTTTCTGTTGTAAGCGCGTAACGTGTTCTTGCGTCCCTTAAATCTTTGTTCTGAAACATTGCTTCGCATTTCTACCAAACAACCAAACGCGAACGCAGAAGAGGTGAACTCTATTCGTTTCTCTTAGTAATTTGTGTGTTTTCATTCACTGTTCGCTCTTGCAAAAGGGCTACTATAGGGAATTTTTGAACTGGTCAATTAATCAAATCTACAGTACTGTTTTTTCTGTATACTAACACAGTTTGCACAACACAATAGCCCTTTATTTCAGACAATCGTACCCCAATTGGAATAGGTGTCAGATACATAGGTGTCAGATACATGTAACAGGGGGGTCTCGGGGTGGGGGACATGCCCCAACCCGGCTTAGACCAGACCCCCCCCCCCCCGAGACGATTTTTCCGACCTCCACCCCACTCCGATTTTTCTGGCACGTAATTTTTTAACCAAATTTTTGCGATTTTTTACAATTTCAGACACAAAAATTGCCAAAATCGCCTGCAAAACAGCACTTTTTAGCTGTATTTCAGCCCAAATTAGCGATTTTTGACCGAATAATTGCGATTTTTGAGGGTTTTTTAGTGCCCAAACCCCCTTCCGAAATTTGGGTTCAGACCCCCAGCAGGCGCTAGACCCCCCAAACCCCTCCCCCCTTGGCGGATGACTTGTTACATGTATGGGCAACGCTGTATGTACAAATGTATGTTCTTATTGCTAACCTATGATCACGCAGTTTTCATAGCATAATCAACCATCGTATTTCAGAGCCCGCTATCGACCCAGAGCGCGTTTGGGGAAAAAGTTCTTCAGTTCGAATCAAGTAGAGAAACGGAAGACAATCTGATTTCTGTTTGATTCACTGACTGGCAGCATGAATGAACGGAATCAAATTTAGTCATTCACCTTCAATTTATAGCAAAAATCTGTTTTCTCAGTGGACATTAAACAGAAAATAGCGTGTTTATTGGTTACTAAATAAAACTACTGCAGACGGGTTCCTAGGTTAAGATAACCAGTATTAAAATAATGTAATTCAGTACATGCTACTCACACTACCGGGAAAATCGGTTTTATAAGCCTTGCTTTCCTAAGCCTACGCTTAGTTTCAGGCTTAGGCTACTCCAAGGCTACGGTTCAGGCTAAAAGTTATGGCAAACAATTACCTTCCTACATAGGTCCGATCCCTATCCGATCCGATGTGTGTGCCTTATGGCTTGCGATCAGACCTATGTGGTCCATTTCGCGACCCCCATGGTTGGTTCGTCATCTCGGACGTTTCCCTTCTGTCACTGCCAGCCACTCTAGCCATGCTGTTGGGCGCCAGGTACTAAGGGAGTGCCTGGCGCGTTGACGTCATGCCGATGTCGGCTCCCTACGTCCGCTTGGTCCACCCCTGGTGCGAGAGAGGCCCCCAGGCCTAGTCGGTTTCTATGGACAAATCCTGACGTCGTTGATGTTCTCCTGCAACGTGGCATGCTTTGGGGCGGCTTCGGTGCAACGACAGATCCAGTCGTTCCCATTTTACGTACAATTTATACTCGCTGTCACAAGCTTTGCGGCCTAAACCACTACACCAACTGTGCCGGCTACTACGTAGGTCTTCCGCCACTCGGCTGTAGTGTTGGTTTGCTTTAGTGTTGTTACAATACCAAAATTTCGGTTTGACTATGACTATGACTACCTCTCGTTTGAGTACAATACCAGAGTAGTCAAATTTGACTATATCGTAGTCAAACCATTTGACTATTATGACCACCGGTTTGACTACTTTGACTACTTTTTTAAACAGAGCCAAATTGACATTTTCAGCGATTTATCATGTTTCAGTTGCCAGGCTTCAGCTTGAAATGGGTGTTGTTCAATCAATAAATCACTCTGTTTGAAATAAACAGTGGTTGGGCGCTAAAACATACGGCAGAATTGTTCTTTTCCCTCCAAAATTTTCATTGTAAACCAAAAACAGCTTTTTCTGCAAAAACGATGTATAGAATAAAACTCACTTTGTGTTTTAGGTCAATTCTTGATGTTTCTTTAACCAAAAAGTGCACATTTTCTACTGTCTGTCATAATTTTAATCTTCGACCTGTGGAACATGAATCAAGTAGAGATCCACTGACTGATGCTTGATTGTTTTCAGAATTTTAGAGAAAAGGTTGTTTGGTGTTCAATAGTGCTTTAAAAATGTATCAAAGTTGTCAAACATTTTGTTGCGAACCACAAAAAGTGGTAAAATACGCCTGAAAAGTTTGCCTCTTATAACAAAAGGCAGTCATAGTCAAACGGTTTGACTATCTGGTCTTCGTTTGACTACGTATTTATGGTAACGAAGGTAGTCAAACTTTGACTTTGACTAGCTGTCCGTTTGACTGCCATATCACAAAAGTATTAACTATGACTTTGACTTTGACTAGTAGTCATAACAACACTAGTTTGCTTGCAGTTATTAAGAAATAAGGCTATAATCGGCTTCTCTCCCCCATACAGGATGGAACTGTATTGCGTATATGATAGCTTTCTATTTTAGGTTGAGCTTCGCTTCTTTAAACCTTAGCTGGAGTGCCAAAGTCTGAATCTAGTAGTAGTTTTAGTCAGGACAGGACGAGCAAGGATGGGACCGGTATACGCTATTATACGGTATCATGCAGTATTATACACTATTTTTGCTACAGTATAATACTGTATTGTTCTAAACACTGAGTTATACAGTTTTTCGTCGAAACATCTACATACTTTTGCTATTGTTATCCCAAAGCTTGGTTTTTGGCAAATTTTTCATTATAATTCTCCTAACTTTGTGAATTGCTCGATTTTTTAATATACAGGGTGTGCCAAAAAAAACAACCCAGCAGATTTTTCGCTGTAGCAACCGCAAATCTCAACCGATTTGAATGAATCCTTTTTTAAATGAAAGACAAATAAATTCTTGAAAGATTGATGTAACGTTTATTAATGTACTCTGCTTAGTTCCTGAGTTATTCACTCTCAAAATCAAAACTGTGATTTTCGCTGTGAACAAGAGGTAATTTTTCTTTTTCCGCTGCACTTCGTAATAAAACGGATTCCTGCTACTGCTTAGGGCTATTGGAGGCTTTACTGGTGACACAGAAACTCGGTTCACTTCAACAGTAAAGTGTCATTAGCCCCCAGCAGTATGAATCTGCTTTATTATGAAGTGCAACGGAATCGCTCTTGTTCTTTGCCAAAATCTGTTTCGAGTTTGAGGGCAAATATCTCAAGAACTAAGCAGTGAATCTCAATAAAAATTGCACCAATCTTTGAAGAATTTATCAATCTTTCATTCAAAAAAGTATTATTCAAATCGATTAAGATTCATGGTTGCAAAAGTAAAAAATCTGCTGGGTTGTGTTTATTACTCTTGTTCACTGCCAAAATCTCTGTTTTGACTTTGAGGGCAAATATCTCAGGAACTAAGCTGTCTATCTTTATAAGCGATTCATCGGTCTTTCAAGAATTTATTTATCTTTTATTTAAAAAAAGATTCATTCCAATCGGTTGCGATTTGCGGTTGCTACAGCAAAAAATCTGCTGGGTTTTTTTTTTGGCACACCCTGTAAGTTTTGAGTTTTCAAGAAAAAACAAAAAATAAGGAAACAGTTCTAAAATAGTAAGAGATTCGGTTTTGCACAATGTTTATGAATTTTTGCAGTCCGCCAATTTTTTATTATAATCGGTTTTGTTTATTGACTGTCGGAAGTGACTTACAACACTTTCTGACTAAAATCGTAATATATGGCTGTGCAACAAAGTTTGCGCGAAATTCTCTTCTATGTACCATATATGTAGCATATAAGGGGGGTACCATATATGGTACCACTAGCTATGGTACCGCTACCATAAACGGCGTTAAGTGCCTGACTGTAAATGTGTACAGGAAACGACGGTTCAACTTCAGTTACTGTGCTTGGAAAATAAAATAAAAGGAGTTATGTACAATTTGCTCTAAAAACCTACGGTAGTGCCGAGTTTTTTTGCCATTATTAGAATTTGGAACCGTCTTCACGATTTCTGCATATTCTACCTTAACTAAGAGTTTGTCGCTTATTGGAGGGGTTGGTATACGGTATTTTTTATACCGGTCCCATCCCTAGATAAATACGAGCAGGGTTATCTGCCTAGAATAATTTCATTAAACCTGTATTCCGGGCCCATTTGCCCCATCATTTAAACCGCCATTTTTAAACTTGTTCTTTAAACGCATTAAGGCTAAGCTTCAGTCAGCTTAAGCCTAAGCTAAATCCTAATCCTAAGCCTGACTGAAAAAAAGCTTGAGCATATAGGTAACATGCTTGAACAGGCTGGTCAGCAGGTGGGGGAAGCCGACACAAGAAACTTGGTTGGTTTTACAATTCGGTTTCTTCGCGCCGTTCGCAGCAGCGGTTAACGCTGTGGGCGCTGAATTTATTGGAATTGGCAGAAACTATTCCAGCTGAAAAGCAATTCTTATTCAATGCGCGCTGGGCTTTCACTCGCATCTCGTTGGCCGATCCGATCAGTGGCGTATCCAGGATTTCGGACAAGGGGGGTGTAAAATTTTGAAAGTGGCTGCTAGGGCCGCTGCCCAACCAGGGTAAGAAAATTTAGCAAAATTTGCCTTCAAAAACACGTTCAAAACACATTCCAGGCTTAAAATTAACAGAAATTACAAGTTTTAGTAGTATAAAGTGGCCTGGTTGGGCTTCTGCCCGACCAGGGAGAGAAAATTTTGCAAATTTAGCCTTCAAAAACGCATTTAACATGCATTTTGCGAGAAAGTCAACTTAGGATGTTCAAGCAACTTTTTTTCGCGGATTCGGCTGGTATCCGAATATGTTAAAATAGATGTCAAACGAACACCAACGGTACATGTTCGAACACCAGCGACCCCCTAGAACCGGAGCTGTACCCCCTCAAAGTTGGGTCGGTAACCCCTTTTTAGCCATTTTCTCGACATTTACTCAAACGATCACCATTCACTCGTTTCTCAAGAGTAAGAACAGGCGTGCACATGGTTGGATAGCCCTGACAGTTGCCTTTCAGACGCTGCACACAGCGCTTCCGGAACGTACCCGGTTAGCGAGATATTCTCCGAAAACTACGAAATTTAGCGAAATTCCGACTCGATTTTTTTCCAAAAAATCGCTGTAACTTCTGCCATATATGCGGGGTCAAGCTGATTTTTGCTAAAAAGATAAAATGCAAAATGCCAAACAAAATTAACCTATTTCGGAGGCAAATTTTTGGGGGTGGGGGGGGGGGGTGTTTTGCAATTTGAAGCCAGTCAAAAAATATTTTTTTGCTCAGAATAAAAAACAAACACACAATTCTGGTGCAATTTCTCCCGCTGATTACGAATATGAACTCGGTTTGGCTGGATTCCTTTTGGTTCGGGAGAAATTTGCATCCAAATCTTCGAGTGGCTGTATTTCTAAAGTGGCACTGCTCATTAGCATGAGCAAGAACCATGCTAGATAGCAGTTTTTCTTATGTAGTTTTTGATGCTGATTCTGAAGATAATCATATTTTTTATCTACGTTGAGCAGTTCTGAAGATATGGGCATTTTGAGAATTTGCGAACAAAACCGTTGCAGTTGGTATGCAATGGTGGTTTGAAATGTTACTCAATTCTGTCATATGCTAGATACAGAGCCATGGACTTAGCATCACCTAATGCAGTTTTTGCCGCTGATTATGAAAATTACCTCTATTTTTCAATCCGACGGCTTCTGAGTGAGTTACTTAGGCCTGGTGCCCTGTCATCCACATTATAAGAAATTTATCAAACAGGTGCGTAAAATAACAACTGTTATATGCAGGTTTCTTCACTGATTCAGAATATGACCTTATTTTTGCGCTACAATGACCTTGTCACGAGTTATAGACCTCTAAAGTTACTTCAATATCAATGCTTTCAGGAGTGGTAATCTGGAAATAGATAGTCTGTCCTTTGGCACTTGTGAAGTGAACTATCTATCAGAAAATAGTGTATCCGAACTATTTTCGACCGCTGATTTAAAAAATGACCTTACTTCTGCTCTACAAGCCTTTCATTTTAAGGTTCTGTCATATTCTTGTGAAAGAAGTGCAGAAAGTTGTATCTTAAAATCAATAGCTTGTAGAGCAGAAGTAAGGTCATTTTTGAAACCAGCAATTCAAAATAGGTCGGATACACTATTTTTGATAGATAATTCGCTTCACAAGTGCCAAAGCGCAGACTATCTACTTCCAGATTACCACTCCTGAAAGCATGGATATTGAAGTAACTTTAGAGGTCTATAACTCATGACAAGGTCATTGTAGCGCAAAAATAAGGTCATATTCTGAATCAGTGAAGAAACCTGCATATAACAGTTGTTATTTTACGCACCTGTTTGATAAATTTCTTATAATGTGGATGACAGGGCACCAGGCCTAAGTAACTCACTAATGGTCGTTAGTTTGAGTAATTGTCGAGAAAATGGCCGAAAAGGGGTTACCGACCCAACTTTGAGGGGGTACAGCTCCGGTTCTAGGGGGTCGCTGGTGTTCGAACATGTACCGTTGGTGTTCGTTTGACATCTGTTTTAACATGTCTGGCTACCAGCCGGATCCGCGAAAAAAAGTTGCTTAAACACCTTCCCTTATAGCTAAGTTGACTTTCTCGCAAAATGCATGTTAAAAGGCATTTTGAGCACAACATAGACAGTTTTGGTACATAATTCATTAGTTTCGCTTCGCTTATTTTTGATAGACTTTCTCTTCCTACCTCCGCCGCAAAGGGGGGGTGTACCCACTCTACAGCCCCCCGGATAGGCCACTACCTAAGATTTGCGATGCCGAAACACTATCCCAAGAATCAGCCGATTCGGTTGTGGAATTAGTAAAACTGACGACTCTCCATCAGATTGCCCATAATTTCTCCATACACTCTGGCCTGCATTTTTCACGGTGCTTAATTTACCAAAATATGTACCCCTGTACCCTCTATAATTTGAACCTCCTAAAATGGCTTCTGTTCCTGTCATTTTCCGGCCCTGCATTATTTAGGCTGCTTTAGTTGTCCCCCAAATTTGCACCCGGTAAAGTGCTTACCCCTATTTTTCAGTCCGAAATTTTCCTCGGTAAGTTTCCACTCTGATCAGATTCTGTACCATTATGGCAGTGGCACTATTTATGTCACCTTCACGCACAATATAATTGTACCGGCACCCATGGCCATGGGTAGGGGTACCATATATGGTACCGCCACAGTCCCCGAACGTGGGGGTCCCATATATGGTGTCACTAGCCTAGGTACCAGTAACACAGATCATAGTGTCGGCACCATAAACGGCGTTAAGTGCTTGACTTTAAATTCTGCACCCATAGCCTTACACGCTGCTGCGAACGGCGCGAAGAAACCGAATTGCCGTATTTTTTAATTTTTTTTACTGACGCGGCGACGTGGACGACCGATTCAGCTCAGAAGGCGTGTGTGAAGGCAGTGCTGTAGTAATAAAAGAAATACGTTAAAAGCCAGCAAGAGAGCCATATGAAGGAGCAGCCGAGTCTGGTGAAGATGATCCAGAGCTCGGAGATAATGCTGCCCTTGGACCGGAAGTACGCAGAGGAGGAGAGTGATCTGGTTACGGTATCGGTCGGTCCCGAGAACAACCAATCGGAGCTGGCCGCCGAGCTGCTCATTATCAGAGACAAGTATGAACGACTGCTTCTACAAAATCAAGCTTTACAGAAGGTACCTAACAAGCACCAACTAGTAAACCCCACTGCAATCATACATGTACTAGAGTGTTTGGGGTTACTTACCCCCATACATGTAACACAGGGGGGTCGGGGGGTCTGCCCCCACCCGACTTAGGCCAGCCCCCCCCCCCGGATGGGGACCCCCCGAGACGATTTCGCCGACCCCCCCTCCGATTTTTCTGGCAAGTAAATTTTTGAGCAAATTTTTGCAATTTTTTACAATTTCAGACACAAAAATAGCCAAAATCGCCTGCAAAACAGCACTTTTTTTGTTGTATTTCAGTCCAAATTAGCGATTTTTGGCGATTTTTAGCCCAAAAATTCCGATTTTTACGATTTTTGAGCATTTTTTAGTGACCTACCCCCCTCCCAAAATTTTGGCTCAGACTCCCCCTCCCCCCATCGGCGGATGACCTGTTACATGTATGCTTACCCCCTGCTACAGAGGCCAAACCCCCCTTGCCCCCCGAGACAGGTTAAGGGACCCCGACCCAAAAATACAAGTACTAGTAGCGGCTCCAGTACTAACAAACTGGCTCAGAAATCACTAATTTTTTGCCTAAAATTGGTTTGAAAAGCCTTTGGAAACCGAATTTGGCGTTTCCACTGCTGATATTTGAGAAAAATTGGGGTTTTTGGAAGCCCTTTTTGTCATTTCTTGCTTGCTTTTAGCTCTAAAAAGCTATTTGGCAGCTTAAAATTGCGATTTTTAGCATCCTTACTGAAAAAAACGTGCTAAAAACACATTTCCAGGCGTTTTGGAGCTTTTTGAAATTTTGGACCCCCCTGTGTGCGAACCCCCTCGCCCCCACCTGAGGAAACCCCCCTACCCACCTCCCCCAGGTCGGCCCGGAGCTGCTACATGTATGACTGCAATGCGAGTGGAAAAGTGGCCAGGGTAGGGGTCTCCCCCAACTAGGAGCTTTTATCATTTGGAAGGGGAAATTCCCAAAGATTAACCTGTTTTTTTCCTCTGAATGCAAGTAAACAGTTAGATTAGTTTAAATCGTAGAAGTGAAGCATTGCAATATCGATCATCAACAAAATAAAACAGTCAGGCACTTAACGCCGTTTATGGTACCGACACCATATAAGGTAACATATCTGGTACCACTACCATGTAATGTACGAAATCTGAACAGAGTGGTACCATATATGGTAGCGGTACCAAACCAATGCGAAGTTAGAGGTACCATCAGACATGGACAAAGGGGCGGCTGAGGGGGGTTGCCCCCCCTCAGGCTCTGACCTCCCCCCCTCAGCCGGCCGCTACCCCCCCTCAGGAATTTTTCGGAAGAATTTTGTATAGAAAATTGTGATAAAAATATGCCTGGATTAGGTGTAAATGAGCTCAGAATAGCTTAGTTTGGCGTATTTTAATGAAAAATAAGCAAAAACCCTTGATTTTAGCCAAAAACCGGACTTTTTGGCTTGCCGCCCCCTTAGGCGCTCCTACCCCCTCAGCCCCCCCTTAGGCGCTCCTACCCCTCAGCCCCCGTCAGGAATTGAAAATTCTACCCCCCTCAGCCGAAATGCTAGCCCATGTCTGGGTACCATGTATGGTGTCGGTACCATAAGCGGCGTTAAGTGCCTGACTGTAAAAGAACCAAAATAATGATAACCGGACTGTGGTGTGGTCTCAGCTAGCACTGAAATCTGCCACTATTTTAGGTAAAAATCGTTAACGTGTCAGTGCTCAGTCGAACAGCGACAGTTTTCATTGTTTAAGGCCTCGTTCACAGTACCGGATAAGAAATCAGCACAGTAAAACTAAAACACAGCTGCATGCTTTTTGCGATTTTTTGCAATTTCATACGCAAAAAAATACCAAAACCGTCTGTTAAACAGCACTTTTCAGCTATATTTCAGCCCAAATTACCGATTTTTGACGATTTTTTACCGAATGATTAGGCTTATAGTGCCCAACCCCCTCCCTAGAACTTGGGCTCAGACCCCCAACCCTTTCTTCGGATGACCTGTTACATGTCTGCTAAAATGTCTGGAATTACAGGCGTGTGGAATCAGTGTGTGAAATTCTAAAAAAATTGGAGAAATTTGCTAGAAATGAATACTGAAAAGTCGCTAAGGCCGTTGACTTAAGCCGAGTGGGGTAGAGCCCTGAGGCGCTAACCTAAGCCTATAAGAAACAAGCAGAACTGCCGGATTTTAAGAAATACGCTAACCCGGGATACGTAATAACAATAACAAATGTACAGACCATTTTTACAGTCCGTTCAAGCCATACACGTAACAGGTCATCCGCCGAAGGGGTGTCTGAGCCCAAATTTTGGTAAGGGGGCTGAACCGCTCAAAAATCGCAATTTTTCGGCTAAAAATCGTCAAAAGACGCTTGCTAATTTGGGCTGAAATACAGCATTTTGGAGGGGGGTCAGTAACAAAAGATGGGTAGGGTGGTTGGTTTTGGTTTTTTAGAAAATCGGATTGTGATTTGAGAACCAAAATCACGTTCTATCTGAACTGCTGAAGTACCGAAGCCGAAATTCGGGGATAGCTTACCTAGCGCCATGTAAGTTGTATAAGGAGGTTCTAATTTAAAGGGTTCTAGATAAACCACGAATTAGAAGACCGTCTGTTAACGGTGGTGGAGAAGACTGAAAGGGAGAAACTGCTGCTAAGCGAGGAAATCGATGAAGTCTCCAATCGTCTCAGGATCGCCTCCAACAATGTCACTCGGTTGGAAGACGAATGTGTAGGTTTTTCTGTAAAACAGTCATCGTTTTCTGCCTAATCGGTCTCTACTACCATTCGTAGCTGCTTATACCATGTATGTAACAGGTGGCTTGGGACATAGGCCACCAGACCCACCAATCGGAGACCCCCAGAAACGAATTTTCCAACCCCGCCCTCCGGCAAGCAAATTTTTGCCATTTTTTAGAGAATTTCAGACATATGGTGCCGCTAGCCTAGGTACCGGTACCACCATATATGGTACCGGCACCTTATGGTGTCGGTACCATTTTAAGTGTCCGATTGCTATACCTCTTTCAGACCTCTCGGCCTAGAGCGATCTTTGCGGCAATTTGCTTGCTGTTTCTTTCACTACTTTCAGACACGAGAAATGTTAAAATAATCTAGAAATCGAACAATTAGTTTTAGCTGTTTTGAGCGGTAAGATGCGTTTTTAGCGCCAAAGCAAAATCGCGATTTTAGCCAATAATCGGCCTTTCCGACTTGTAGCACCGAAAAGACTAGTTCAAATCGGTGAAAAACGATTACACTACATTACTGCTACACTAAGCAATCTGCGGTTGTTTTCGGCCCAATGAAGTGGAGGCTTTTGTTGCAGAGCAGGTACAAGAAGGACTGTGTGTTGGCCGTCCACCTATTACAGTGTCAACCAAGCGCCTACGTGGCACAGAAGAAGAGTTGGTTGGTGAACTCGGAAAATCAAAACGAAGGCTCAGTGCGCAAAGTAATGCTTTACTTTTGCTACTCAACCACTTGCTCAGCAAACTGTACAGTATTGCCACAATAAACAACAAAAACCATTCTTTGTTCCTAAAAGTCTAATTATACTAGTGTAGAAAAAAGTGGTTGGGGTGACTTCTCTGTTGTGGGGCGAGATTGGCTCTGTATCGATGAAATTTGCCGTCGGAAAGAAAAACGAATGCGTTTTGCAGTAGAACAATAGTATCTCGACCACTGCTTTTCAAGAAAAAAGGGCCAGCGACAAAAGTTGTTGGTCGGTTGTTGGTCAAATGTTGGTTGTTGTTGACAGCGTTGGTCATGAAAAGAGCGCCTGGCGTTTTTCAAATAATTTTAAGTACCCGCCATTCCCTCAATTGTCAACCGAATCAAAAGATTTTTGGTACGATTATTATTATTCGTTAAAAGTTTGTTTTGGCCAATTCCCGGCCTGCTAGCCTTCTATAGTCTGGAGTTATGTCCTATCCAAAATGAACTAATTGGTGTCAGTTTAGTTCGAAAGGGCAGCTGCAGGCTACATTACAGTAAACAACTAATAACAATCTCGCCAAAACTCTTTCCATTCGGTCAAAAATTGATGGAACAGCGTGGCAACCATTCGAAATTATTCGGAAAACTCGAAAAAGGGCCAGACGGTCTTTTTTTTATGGCCAACACTCTATTTAGAAACAGATTTTTGTCGCCCGACAGAGAAGTGGACTTTTGTCTAAACGTGTTTATTCCAATAAGCCGTGGAATCAGGACTAGACCTACAGGCGCCAACCACACCTTTTATACGGTAAAATTGCGTTCCGCTGCATTTTTCAAATCTATCTAAAACGGGATTGGGCACGCAGAGCCGGCTAAAGTAGTTCTTTCGTAAATACTGAAAAGCACTAATTATTCGTTTATAGCGTTTTGCTAGCTAAGTCATACGTGTAACAGGGGTCTGCCCCACCCGACTTAGGCCAGACCGCCCCACGACGTTTTTTCCAGCCATGCCTCCGATTTCTTTCCCTGGCAAGTAAAGTAGGCAATTCTTTTTCAACAAATGTTTACGCCTTTTTTTTTTAGATTTTCTGCACTAAAATTGCTAAAATCGGCTCTTTTTAGACGTATTAGAGCCGAGATTAGCTATTTTTGACGTTTTTAGCCGATTTTTTGCTGCGTTTTCGAGCCCTTTTTGGTATGCAACCCGTTCCATAGAATTTGGGCTCAGACCCTCGAACCCCTCTCCATCCACGCATGTCCTGTTACATGTACAGCCTGTGGCATACCGCCGAAGGGGGCTCTGGCCTAAGTCGGGTAGGGGCTGACCCCCAGACCCCCTGTTACATGTATGCCGTGAGGTGCTGTTGCCATGGTGCCACTACCCACTCCATTCGAACTTGATACCTCAAATAAGTAAACGGGTGTCCATGGTCGAGAGTAGCGTACCGTATGTGACGTTAATTGGTTTACTGTATATGAGTTTTGTAGTGGAGGTGGTTTTCAGACGCCTAATAAGCTGGTGGCGGGTGCCACCTCTTACTCTACATTCCCACCAACAGCTATTTTCTATAACGATGCCCAATCGTCGGAGAGCGAGGGACAGCCCGAAGACCCGGTTCCTGCTAGTCCGGTCAGTCCTTTTCGGTTTACATTATTTAGTTACCTTTCTCGGCAATTGTCTAAATGTGATCGTTCCTCAGCCTTCAGTTTTCCTTCCAGACAGTCAATTTGTTCTTTTGGCCACCTTAGTTACGCTAGCTTATACAGTCAGGCACTTAACGCCGTTTGTGGTACCGACACCATATAAGGTACCGGTACCATATATGGTACCGGTACCGAGGGTAGTGGTACCATATATGGTACCCTACCCATGGCCATGATGGGTGCCGGTACCATATATGGTACGAAATCTGAACAGAGTGGTATGGTACCGGTACTGGTAAGAACGCGAAGGTGGGGGTACATATATGGTACCACCACAGGCCCCGAAGGTGGGGGTACCATATGGTACCACTACCGACGGTACCGGTACCGGTACCATGTGGTACCGGCACCTTATATGGTGTCGCTACCATAAACGACGTTAAGTGCCTGACTGTTATAGAAGTTCTACTGTGCTGCCTATTTATTAGTTAATGGACTGGGTTACAATGCGTGGCGCTACTAGTCCAGATTTTACAGATAATTTGTAGTTTCTAAACATAGAGAGCACTTATTTTTATATTCTAGCACGAAGGCAGTTTCACTAAACTTATAAATTGGCTTGTTGTTCAGAAAGTGCTGTTTATCCACTCATTCATAGGTATACATGTAACAGCACCGGGCCGACCCGGGGGTAGGGGGTTTTCCTCAGGTGGGGCTCCAAAAGTTAAAAAATCTCCAAAACGCCTGGAAAAGCGTTTTTAGCACGTTATTTTCGGTAAGGACGCTAGCAATAGCTATTTTAAGCGTTTTAGAGCTAAAAATAAGCAAAAATGACAAAAAAGGCTTCCAACCCCCCCCCCCCCCGATTTCTCTTAAATATCAGCTGTGGAAACGCCAAATTCGGTTTCTCAGGGCTTTAGACTGAAGCGAATTTTAGGCTAAAAATTAGTGATTTCTGAGCCAGTTTGTTAGTACTGGAGCCACTGCTAGTACTTGCATTTTTGGGTTGGGGGTCCCTAAGCCTGTATCGGGGGAGGGCTTTGGCCTTTTCAGGTAGGGGGTAACCCTCAAACCCCCTAGCACATGTATGCCATACATGTACTAGGGGGTTTGGTGGGTTACCCCCCGCTGGAAAGGCCTAGCCCCCTCACCCCCGACCCAAAAGTAGAAGTAAAAACCAAAAATAAACCGTTACACTGAATTTTTCTTGGTAACATACATGTAACCAACGAAGATATACGAGGGGCTTGTGGTCTGAGCCCAAATTTGGGGGCGGTTAGAAAAATTAAGAAAGGCCAAAAAATGTTAAGAAGCACTCTTGCATGTAAGCTTTATCAATTGTCAGGAGGCACAGTAGGTGCATATGCGGAATGACGCCAGGTGTGTCCTCGTAATGGTTTACCTAACCAGGAATCGATTGTTTTTCTCTTTTTCCAATATTTGAATTTGCAAGGGAGGCGTTTGCTTGTCGGCTTTAGCCTCCAACTATGCATATCGATTCAGTTGGCGGCTTAGCTAAACCAAATTACTGCCGGGAATAGGGGCTGGCCGACTGTTTCGTGATTCCTTCCAACTCCTAATTCGGCCGCCAAATCCTAACTATCATCGATTTCGTTTTCTCACTACAACTTGTCACGATTTCTTTAACCCGGTTCCATCATACATGTAACAGGGGTCCAATCCGATCCGATTTGCGGGGTGCGATCAGACTCGAGGTCCATTCCGCTACCCCCAT